>JAPFFP010042768.1:0-36491 GCA_026153255.1 Solanum medicagineum
ACCATGAACTTGTCAACATAAACATGAATGCATGCAAATGACATAAGGGCTGATACATAAGACTTGAAATCACATAGAGGTATTGAATTAGTACCTTAGGCTTGAGTGGAATGGAAGAGATAGGGGTATCGCTTTAGCATGTCCGCCTCGGCTTCCTATGTCTTGTTAGTTTCTCTGAAGAACCTTGACTGAAGCAACATCCTTGAAAAATGACTAAGTATAGATGTTTTTATGCATAAGAAGGCTTAGACCTAAGACCCCAAAGCCTTACGCCGAAATGAGAAAAATTGGCAACAAAATACACTGCTTAGTGATAGTTCCACTTTGCAGATCCAACGCGGACTGCCACTATTTTGCGCAAACTTGGGAATATCAAATTTTGCTACGGTTGCTCCAAAATCGGGGTTAGACACATTCCCCAATCAATTTTTCCCCTTGATCAACAATATGAAGTCAGATTTTCGATATCATGCATGGATTTTGAGATATTAGGAAATTACGATTATGGGCATTGTCGAGGCACATTTTTGTCACGCCCAAAGTCCCATTAAGGAGGACTGGCACCCATTTCCGATAAGGCTCTGGTGGACCAACCTGTATCCATGTGCTTTCTATACATATTATAAGGGATTTCTTCATTCAACATGCCTTTAAGAAAGTAAACAGTAATAACAAGTCAAAAGGAAATGCATATGGCTAGGTCGTTGGGGCCATGTTGTTTAAAGTACGAGACATGACCACAGTTTAATTTACATAGTCTACAAAGCTTCTAGATAAGGAAAAGTATATGATAAGTGTCCGGACATGCCCTGCCTCGACTAACTATACAATACAAAAATATAAGCTCTAGACGCACAAAACTCCAAAGCAACCTGGAGCTTGGTAACAATACTTAAATATCTTGTACTCCTATTGGGGAGAGATACTAGCACCTGTACTTGCAGCATTTCATGCAAGTCCCCTGTAAGGGACGTCAGTATGAGATATGTACTGAATATGTGAGTTAGGAAATACTGTACATGAAGTAACAACTCAAATGAAACTATGCATTGGTTTAAGGATAAGAGACCACCATTATTCATACTGTGGAATCATGTATTTTATATTCTTTTTATTACTTTACCTTTACTGTATAATCTGTGCACAACATATAATGCAAACGACCATTTGATAAGTGGTAAGTCTATATCGGGATTATCCCCTGCTAGTCTTTTCCTTTCACCCCTAGGGCTACCCCCCGTAATGGGATCGACCCTGTCTAGGTGATTCTTCCACCCCTCGGGTTACCACCCATCAATAAGCGATATACTTTATCTTTCAATTATTTTTGAGATGATTCTTTTGGTGTTCATAATATTGGAGCTGCAGGACAGTAGATATAGCATGTGACATGCAAATAATAATACAAGACAATAAGATAATGAAAACAGAGTACATTACACAATTAATGAAATGCGTATGAGACGAAACAACTCGTGAACTTTATTTAGCAACAGGAATCTATATAACTTGGTATCCACGTATGTATACAGATTTGAAGGTGACTATGTATGAGAGCATATGAACATTTGAAAGAGAGGAGAAATGGTTGGTAGTTGTGTTGGAGTTGGTAAGTGCTTTTATGTGAAAAGGAGGGATCTATGTTTCATGCCAAATAATACGAAATCAAGTAGCCTTACATACCTCATTGTACCACCTCATTATTACCTCGAAATAACCTCCTTTTCCTCCAAATATTTATCTATAATAGAGTAGGCAATAAGACTGGTATTAGCAGCTAAGTAACACTTCTTGGCAGACCAATCTTATAAAAAGTAACATCCGGGCAGCAAGCTTGTATTTAGCGACCCAAAGGCATTCTTTCAACTTTTTCACTTATAATCGTATTTTCTAATAACCATTCTTATGTATATGTAATATAAAGCTTGTTTTAGACCCTTAGCAGTCTTACAACAGTTCACAAGGACCAAGACAGAACAATCTTACACAGCATACCAATAGGCGGCATAACATTATGTCGTCTCTTTACATTTCAACGTCAACAATCCCGAACCCGTTTCAACTTTAACCAGACTATATCTAACATTATTTACACATAAAAAATCATCCATAAAACAGTCCAAAAATAGTCCCAAAGTAGATGGAGGTCGTGGAACAACAATTCCCAAGTACCAGCCCACAAGTTCGTACTAAGAACAAAATTGCGATATCATATAAGAACTCACTTTTGCGGACTGTAAAAGTGGCGCATGTGTTGTATTTTGATAGCACATTAGCACCTAACCAATCCTCCTCAAAACCCTCTAAGGACTCACAAATCATGGAATTAATTTACCTTTTTTACCAAAATAAACACCACCCTTCATGGGTGAAACCTTCAAATAGACCCAATCACCAACCTTAAATTCAAGCTCCCTTCTCCTTACATCGGCATAGGACTTTTTTCTACTTTGGGCTGTTTTCAACCTTTCCCTTATCAACCTCACTTTCTCAAAGACCTCCATAAACAAATATAGGGACAACAAAGCCATCTCCCTAGCTCCAAACCACCCAACCGGGGATCTACAATGCCTAAAATAAAGAGCCTCAAAAGGAGCCATACCAATGCTTGCATGGTAGCTATTATTACAAACAAACTCAATTAGTGGAAGATGATCATCCCAATTAACCTTAAATTTCAAAACACAACCACTAAGCATATCCTCAAGTGTTTTGATAGTCCTTTCGGCTTGGCCATCCAATTGGGGGTGAAAGGCCATACTAAGCTTAACCTTGGTATAAGACCCCTTTGGAAGGACCACCAAAAGTGTGAAGTGAATTGAGCACCACGATCCAAAATAATAGACAAAGGCACCCCATACAATCTAAATAACTTATTGATGTACAACCTAGCATAATCTTCGGCACCATAAGTAGTCTTAATTGGTAGGAAATGAGTTGACTTTGTCATTCTATCAACCACAACCCAAATAGAATCAAAACACTTTCTACTCTTAGGCAATCCAACTATAAAATCCATGTTGTTTTCCTCCCACTTCCAAGTAGTAATCTCTATATCTTGGGCTAAGCCACTCGGCCTTTGATGCTTGGCTTTAACTTATTGGCAATTATGGAAACCGGATACAAACCTAGCAATGTCTTTCTTCATACCTCCCCACCAAAACACATCCCTCAAATCTCTATACATCTTTGTAGAACTGGGGTGAATAGAATAGGAAGAATTATGAGCCTCATCAAGAATCCTCTCTCTTAAGCCATCAACAATAGGCACACACAACCTACCTTAGTACCTAAGGGCTTGCCCATCTCCCCCTTGGGAGAAAATCTCTACCTTACCATCTTTCACCAAGGTTTTCAACTTTGACAACGCGACGTCAAGATCTTGCTTTGCCTTCACCTCCTCAATCAAAGAAGATTTAGAACCATCCACAACCAATACACCACTATTGCCAACCTCTTCCAACCTAAACCCCAATCTAGACAACCGATAGACCTCTTTAGCCACCTCCTTGCCACCATCACCAACATGAGCTAGGCTACCCATAGACACCCTAGTCAAAGCATCTGCCACAACATTAGCCTTACCGAGATGATAATGCACACTCATATCATAGTCCTAACGAAGCTCTAACCACCTTCTTTGTCTCAAGTTTAGATTTGTTTTTTGGTAAACACATATTGGAGACTCTTATGATCGGAAAGCAAATCAATATGAACCCCATATAAGTATTGGAGCCAAATTTTCAAAGCAAATACCACGGTAGTCAATTCAAGATCATGTGTAGGATAATTCTTTTCATGCACCATAAGTTGTCTAGAGGCATAAGCTATCACCTTACCATTTTACATCATAGCGCAACCCAAACACATTCTTCAGGCATCACAATACACAACAAACTCTTCGAACCCTTCCGAAAGTGACAAGATAGGAGCGGAGACAAGCTTATCCTTCAAGGTTTGGAAATTTCTTTCACACTCATCGGTCCACATAAATTAAGCCTTCTTTTGGGTCAACTTAGTCACAGGCGAAGAAATAGAAGAGAACCCATTGACAAATCTCCAATAATAACCCGCTAAGCCCAAGAAGCTTCTAATATCTAATGGGGTCAAAGGTCTAGGCCAATATCTAATCACCTACATCTTCTTGGGATCCACCTTAATACCATTCCCCGACAATAGATGACCTAGAAAGGCAACCTCTTGCAACCAAAACTCACATTTCTCATATTTAGTATACAACTTTTCTTTCCTCAATTTTTGCAGCACCACCCTCAAGTGACTAACATGCTCCTCTTCACTATGAGACTTGATCAAAATATCATCAATGAAGACCACCACAAACAAATTAAGGTAGGGTTTAATGACCCTATTCATAAGATGCATGAAATTAGCTAGTGAATTGGTCAACCCAAAAGACATAACTACAAACTCATATTGCCATTACATAGTTAGGAAGGTCATTTTGGGAATGTCACACTTCCTCACTTACACTTTGTGATACCTGGTCTAAAGATCAATCTTAGAAAAGTGACTAGCCCCTTGAAGTTGGTCAAAATAATCATCAATCCTTGGTAGAGGGTACTTATTCTTTACGGTGACCCTATGAAGTTGCCAGCAATGAATGCACATTCTAAGAGAACTTTCTTTCTTCTTCACAAACAACACCGGTGCACCCCCAGGTGATTGCCTAGGCCTAATAAAACCCTTCTCCAACGAATCCCTCAATTGTTCCTTCAGCTCCTTTAACTACGTCGCGGCCATACAGTAAAGGGGAATAGAAATGGGTTGAGTTTCAAGAAGGAGGTCTATACCAAAATCTATTTCCCTTTCGAGAGGAATATCGGGAAGCTCATCGGGAAATACATAAAGGAAGTCATTAAGCACCAGAACTGACTCTATGGGAAGGGCTTCGGACACAACATCCCTAACTCTCACAAAATGATAGAGACACCCCCTTAATGTAGGAAATGAATTTACCCCTGACCACCACATCATGACTCTACCACTCAAGAACGGGTTCATTAAGGAATTGGAATACGGGTTCTAGAATCAATAGAAGCATAATATGCATGCAACCAATCTATCCTAAGAATGACATCAAAATCCACCATATCCAACTCAGCAAAATCACAAGACAATATTTTATGCAAAAAGCAAACAGGACAATTTTTATAGACTCTTCTAACAACAATGGATGCACCAACAGGAGTAGACACCTCATAAGCCTCACACAACAATTTGGGTTCAACATGAAACTTCTTGGAAACAAAGGGGATAAGAAAAGAAAGAGTGGCACCCAGGTTTATCAATGCATACACATCAAAATAGAAGAATTTTAACATACCAGTGACGAAATCGGGCACCTCATCTACGCCTTGTCTCCCTTGATGAGCATAGAACTGATTGTGCCTTACGACACCACCTTGTTGGCCACCTCTTCCCCTAGGAACTATATTTGCACCTTGTGGATGAATATCCTTACCCTTGTTCCAATTTTGAGGGAAATCCACCACCTTCTGTCCCACTTCACCACAACCAAAACAAGCATTAGTGTCCTTCAAACATGGGCCACTATGACCCTTACCACATTTGGGACACATAGCATTAGGCACTACACCACCATCACCTTAGAACCTTGGGTTGTCATTGGCAAACCTTCTATTAGGAGAATGAGAAGATCCTTGGCCTTGATGAAACCGGCCACCCTTGGGACTTTGGAACTACCCTAAAAACGGGCCCTCTTGGCCTTACCATACCTCCTTTTTCTAAGCTTCTCCCCCTCCATTGGTTCGGCATACGTCATTGGGTAGGACAAATCCATATCACTAATCAAAATAGCAACACAACATTGCTCATTAACCAAATCGAATACCCCCATCACAAATTTATTCATTCTAGACCTCGGGTCAGCAACCAATTGTGGAGCATATTTAGAGAGTTGGTTGAACTTGAGGGCATACTCCCTCATACTAATAGATCCTTGCTTTAAATTCATGAACTCCAACATTTTGGCCTCCCTAATCTCAAGAGGGAAGAACCGGTTGAGAAATGTCTCCTTAAACTCCTCGCAAAGAATGATATTGTTGTTCCCCTTCTCCGCTTTCCATTGGACATACCATACTTGAGCCAACCCCTTGAGTTGTTATGCCGCCAATGCTGCCTTCTCCTCCGATCTAACCCCCATGGTCGACAACACTTTGTACACCTCATCAATAAATTCTTGAGGGTCCTCATCCACTTAGACCCATGGAACTCTGGTGGGTTTATCCTAGTAAAGTCTCTCACTCTTGAAGCCAGTGTGGAAGCATGAGGGGCTTGGGGCCCTTGGTTGATTTGATTAGTCATAGAATGGGCTAGCATGGCGATAGCATCCCAAAATTCCTCATGAGCCACTCTCCCAATTTGAGGAACTTGAGGAGCTGGAGGAACCAATTGTTCCTCGAGTGTGCAGGCTCTTCTTCCTGTTAAAATGGCAAAGAACATTCGTTAGATGGAAAACCTTACCTAGCTCCTATAGCATGACATAGATCATGAAGAAGGGAAACATTTCCTAAAATGTCTCATATCCTCTAACGCATAGTCGTGGTGCACTTCACAACCATGAATAAGACTATAATTGACGATGTGTGTTGGATGACGAGGACCATTAGCAACCTATTACTCTGATACCCTCTTTGTCACAACCCAAGCCTAGGGCCTAGAAGTGACACGACGAATGGGGAACTCGAAGGGACCCTAAACAAGCCTCTTAGCATATCACTACACATACTTGGCAACAGAAGCAAGTAAATGACATCAAAAGAATCTAATTTGTAAAGGGGCTAAGGGAGTCATTCATAGCTTAAGAACACATAAGAGTCAAGAGAGTCAAAGCTCAAAGCATCATTACATAACTTGTCCAACAATACCTCTAAGCTTAGATTCGAGTGAGGGCCAAGACAACTTTCCGGGCATACCTTGTAGTATCAAAGTGTAAGATGAAGAGATAGAGTAAAAGAGCAAAGCTACTGTCCCCGAACTTGAGGACTAACCAATAGTGTATCTTCAAGAGAACCAACTAGCCATGTGGAGGAGGAAGATGATCAAGTGGAGCTCCGATTTCTACATGGTAACATAATGTAGGCATAGAGTATGCATTAGTATGTTTGAATGTACTAAGTATGTAGGATGCAAAGCAACAAGAGATAAGCGACATAATCGAAATGCTTAATTTGGAAATGGTTGAGCATAATAGCAATATCGCATGCATGAATGATGCTTGAAGCAAAACATGCTTATATAGAACATATTACATATGTAGGAAGAGAACAACTTTATTGTCCAAGAAAACTAGTACTTGAAATCCAAGGTATGACCATCCTTTGGGAAATGATTGAGATATTTACCCATCAATTGGTAGATGGGCAGACCACCCCCTATCATAGTGGTCAAGGTAGATACCCCTCAACATGGTAGATGAGCATGACACTCCCATCCAAGTGATTGAGGAATATACCCCCCAATTGGTAGATGAGCATGACCACCCCCATCAAAATGATTGAGGAATATACCCCCAATTGGTAGATGGGCATACCACCCCCATCGTAGTTGTTGAGGCATAACACCTCCTCAACTAGGTGTTGTCAACTTACAACACTATAGATACTTTTGATGAGATCAACACATACATACATTCCTTTCATCATCATAAAGTCACTTAACTTATATGCCATGCATTGCACCTTCAATGTCTCAAGATTCCATAACCGGATATTTTATCAAACACTTGGCGGGTGTGTAATGCTAGTACAAAATCATGCAATTCAAGAGTGAAATCTTGTGATAAAAATTATTGTAAAACCACCCACCAATATTTGGTAATACCCTCATGCAAGATACATCAAAACACTTCATCAAATCACATAATAGATCATTGTTTCATAACTGAAAACATACTTAAATAGTCACATTTTATGAAACCCCAACATAGTTTATAATCAACATTCATAGTAAGAGATACCCATTGATAATCTAACTTGAAATCATGCAATTTAGGTAAAAAGGAAGATTAGGCACCATGGGGGAAAGGATTCAAGAGCAAACCCTAGGGCCTAGACGTGACATGGCGAATAGGGAACCCGAAGGGACCCCAAACAAGCCTGTTAACATAGCATTATACATCATTGGTCGCGAAAGACAATATCTTATGCAATATAGAAACGGGATAATTTTTATAAACCTTTATATCAATAATAGATGCACCAATAGGAGTATACATCTCATAAGACTCACAACAATTTAGGCTCAAAATAGAGCCTTTTGGCAACAAAAGGTGTAACAAAAGAAAAAGTGGCACCCGGGTCAATCAATGCATACACATCAAAATCAAAGACTTTTAACATATTGGTAACGACATCGGGAGCCTCCTAAACCCCTTGTCTCCGAATAGAACCGATTGTAACTTGGGGTACCACCTTGTTGACCACCTCTCCACGAAAGAACCGCATTTTCACCTTGTGGTCGAACGTCCTTACCCTTGTTACGGTTATGAGGACAATCAATATTTTCTTGACCCACTTCTCCACACCTATAACATGTATTAGTATCTCTCAAACATGGGCCCCCATGACCCTTACCATATTTTAGACACATAGCATTTGGCACCACGTCACCATTACCTTGGGCCCTTGGAAAGGCATTGGCAAACCCCCTATTAGAAGCAAGAGAAGACCCTTTTCCTTGATGGAATCGGCCACCCTTTTGACTTTGAAACTTCCTCTCAATACTCCTCCTCTTACTCAATGTTTGCTTCTCTATTCGTTTGGCTTTAGGTCATCAAACGGGACAAATCCATGTCATTAATCAACATAGCGGACTGACATTCCTCACTCACCAAATCGGATACACCCACCATGAACTTGTTCATTCTAGACCTTGGGTCGACAACCAAGTGGGGAGCATATTTAGAGAGTTGATTGAACTTGAGGGCATACTCCCTCATACTCATAGACCCTTGTCTCTCAAATTCATAAACTCCACCATCTTGGCCTCCCTAAGCTCAAGAAGGAAGAACCAATGAAGTAAACCCGCCTTGAACTCCTTCCCAAAGCACCACATCATTGATTTCCTTCTCCTTCTACCATTGATTAAACCATATTTGTGCTACCCCTTTGAATTGGTAGGCCGCCAATTCCACTTTCTCTTCCGATAAAGCACCCATGATAGGCAATACCATTTAGACCTCATCAATGAATTACTAAGGGTCCTCATCTACCTTAGACCCATAGATTTCCGATGGGTTCATCCTCATAAAATCTCTCACCCTATATCCGTGGTAGGAGTTTGTGGGGCTTGGGCCCTTTGATTGACATGGTTGGCCATAGCTTGGGCAAGAAAAGTGAGAGCATCCCGGATCACCCACATAATTCCTCAACATGGACATATAAAACACCGGATGAACCAAATTCATTTCTCTAGGCAATTCAAACTCAGAAGCTACCTTGCCGACTATTCTCATTACCCTATAAGGACCCACATATCTTGGGCTCAACTTGCCCTTCTTACCAAAATGGACCATATCCTTCATGGGTGACACTTTCAAGTAGACCCAATCACCAACTACAAACTAAAGGTGCCTTCTACTCACGTCGGCATAAGACTTTTGATGACTTTAGGCCATCTTCAACCTTTCTATAGTCATTATAACCTTCTCAAGAGCCTCCATAACTAGATACAGAGGCCACCTCAAAAACCTCAAACCACCCCACCGGTGATCTACAATGCCTACTATAGAGAGCCTCAAAAGGAGCCATACCGATGCTAGAAAGATAGCAATTATTGTAAGCAAACTCAATCAATGGAGAATGGTCATCCCAACTACCCTTAAGCTCCAATACGCAAGCCCTAAGCATATCCTCAAGGGTTTGGATAGTCCTTTCGACTTGGCCATCTATTTGAGGGTGGAAGGCCGTAGAAAGCTTAACTCTAGTACCAAGACCCCTTTGGAAGGACCTCCAAAAATGTGAGGTAAATTAATCACCACGATCTGATATGATGGACAAAGGAACCCCATGCAACTTTACCAAGTCATGAATGTAAAACCTTGCATAAGCTTTAGCCACATATGTGGTCTTAACCGGTAGAAAGTGTGCCGATTTGTCATCCTTTCAACCACAACCCAAATGGAATCAAAACCCATTCTAGTCTTGGGCAATCCAACCAAAAAATCAATATTAATCACCTCTACTTCCAAGTAGGAATCTCAATGTCTTGGGTTAGGTCACCCAACCTTTGATGTTCGGCTTTGACTTGTTGACAACTATGACAACCGAAAATGAATTTGGCAATGTCCCTCTTCATGCCTCCCCACCAATACATATCCCTCAAGTCTCTATACATTTTGGTGGAACCAAGGTGGATAGGATAAGAAGAGTTATTAGCCGCATCAAAGATCTTTTCTATCAAGCTATCAACACATGTACACACAACCTACCTTGGTACCTAATGGCACCATCTCCCCCTTGGGAGAAAACCTCCACCTTGTCCTCTTTCACCAGGGCCTTCAATTCTAATAAGGAGGGATCAAGATCTTGTTTTGCTATCACCTCATCAAAAAGAAGACTTAGAACCATCAACAACAATCACACCACTATTACCAACCTCTTCTAACCTAACCCCTAATCTAGCCAAAAGATGCACCTCCCTAGCCATCTCCTTATCATCACTATCAACATGTTCTAGGCTATACATAGAAACCCTACTCAAAGCATCTGCCATCACATTTGCCTTACCGAGATGATCATGCACACTCATATCATAGTCCTTAAGAAGATCTAATAATCTCCTTTGCCTCAAGTTGAGATACTTTTGAGTGAAGACATATTAGAGGCTTTTATGATTGGTGAACATGTCAACATGCACCCCATAAAAGTAATGACGCCAAATGCTCAAAGCAAAAACCACGGCGGCTAATTGAGATCATGAGCAGGATAGTTCTTTTCATGTACTTTGAGTTGTCTAGAAGCATAGGCTATCACCTTACCATTTTGCATCAACAAACAACCCAAACCAACCCGGGAAACATCAAAATACACAACAAATCCCTCAAGACCATATGGTAGTGGCAATATAAGAGAGGACACAATCTTATCTTTCAATGTTTGGAAACTCCTTCCACATTCATCGGACCCCACAAACTTAGCCTTCTTTTAAGTCAATTTTCTTATTAGGAGAAGCAATAGAAGAGAACTCATTCACAAACATCTGATAATAGCCCGCTAAGCCCAAGAAGCTCCTAATGTTTGATGGGATCAATGGTCTAGGCCAACTTCTAATCACATCTATCTTCTTAGGATCCACCTTAATACCATCCCCAGAGCCCACATGTCCTAGAGTGGCAACCTTCCTCAAAAGAAATTCACACTTTTCATATTTAGCATAAAATTTCTCTCCCCTCAATCTTTGCAACACCATCCTCAAATGAGCCATATGCTCCTCATTACCATGAGAATTGATCAAAATGTCATCAATGAATACCACAAAAAAGGAATCAAGGTAGGGTTTAAAAACTCTATTCATTAGTTCCATAAAGATTGCTAGTGCATTGGTCAACCCAAAAGACACCACCACAAATTCATAATGCCCACACCTATTCCAGAAGGCCATATTGGGAATATCACACTCCTTCACTTTCACTTGATGATACCCGGACCGAAGATCAATCTAAGTGAAATGGCTAGCCCCTTACAATTGGTCAAACAAATCATTAATCCTTGGAAGAGGGTACCTATTCTTAATGGTGACCCTATTGAGTTGCCGTAGTCAATACACATCCTAAGGGACCTATCTTTCTTTTTCAGAAATAACATCGGTGCACGTCAAGGTGATTGGCTAGGCCTAATAAATCCCTTCTCCAACAAGTGCTTCAATCGTTCCTTTAACTCCTTCAAATCCGCCGGGGCCATACGGTAAGGGGGTATAGAAATGGATTGAGTATCATGGGGGAGGACTATGCCATTGTCTATTACCCTTTCGGGAGGAACACCTGGAAAGTCATTTGGGAAGACATCAAGAAATTCATTTACAACAAGAACCGACTCTATGGGAAGGACTTTAGACTCCATATCCCTAAACCTCACTAGATGGTAAGTACACCCCTTAGAGATCAACTTGCGGGCTTTAATGCAAGAGATGAATCTACCCTTGACCACCACATCTTGACTCTCCCACTCAAGGATGGGTTCATTTGGACATTGGAATTTAAGCCTATGGGTTCTACAATTAAGAGATGCATAGTATGCATGCAACCAATCCATCCCAAGAATAATATCAAAATCAACCATGTCTAACTCAACAAGATCACAAGGCAATATTTTATGCAAAATGCAAATAGGACAACTTTTATAAACTTTTCTAGCAACAATAGATGCACTAATAGGAGTAGACACCTCATATGACTCATGCAACAACTTGGGGTTAACATGGAGCTTTTTGGAATCATAAGGGGTAACAAAAGAAAGAGTGGCACACGGAATAATCAACGCATACACATCAAAGCCAAAGATTTTAAACATACTGGTAACAGCATCAAGGACTTCATCAACTTCTTGCCTCCCATGCAAACCATAGAACCGCTTGTGCCTTGGGGCACCATCTTGTCGGTCACCTCTCCCTAATGGCACCGCATTAGCACCTTGTGGACGAAACTCCTTGCCCTTATTGCGATTTCGAGGGAAATCTTTCGTCTTATGCCTCATTTCCCCACAACCATAACATGCACCAGTATTTCTCAAACATGGGCCACCATGACTCTTACCACACATCTGACACACATCAATACGAGCCACACCCCTAACACCATGGGCCCTTGAAAGATCATTTGCAACCCTTTTATCAAATGCATAAGTAGACCCCTTGATGGAATCGGCCACTCCTTTGTAAGTTACCCTCAAAACGGGCCCTCTTGGCCTCATGACCCCTTCTCTTCCTCAATTTCTCCATTTCCTTTTGTTCAGGTCATCAAACGTGACAAGTCCATGTCATTAATCAACATGGTGGACCAACATTCCTCACTAACCATGTCAGAAACACCCATCACAAATTTGTTCATCCCAGACCTTGAGTCGGCCACCAATGAGGAGCAAACTTTGAAAGTCGGGTGAACTTGAGGGCATACTCCCTCACACTCATAGACCCTTGTGTCAAATTCATAAATTCCACAAACTTAGATTCCCTAAGTTTTGTGGTTGGAAAACAAAAGTAAAATAAATACTACACTACTATGCGAGAGAACACTCAATTTTAGGGACAACTTGGGAATTGTGTTTCCCATGGTTGGTCGACTCGATTACCCTAGACAAAATACTACAAATGGAAATTCACAGGCAGAATGGTGACATAGGTTCTTCCAGTCCTCTTGTGAAGGTGAATGTCGAATTTCACCATGGCGCGTGGTCGGCAACCATGGTGTGCCAACTAACCGCTACCCATTGTCCCAATCAACCTCCCCTTGGTCACTTTTGGTTGATTAGACAAGAACACATCAATAGAAATCTGTCATTTACTTCCCTTTTCCTATTTGTCACTACCTTGGTCAGGATCATGATAGTAGGCGTGGTTTGGTGTTGGCCACCACCAAACAACAATAAAAGTGAAGGGAAATAAATAATATATGCAAAACCCCAATTATAGAAATGCGATAAATCTAGGTTATCTCAAGTCAACTACCCATGGTTCCACAACCCCAAGTTGTGGGTCCCTAGCTACTTGTGGCTAAAGCAAAACCAACAAAAATGCAAATACAAGACATAGTTGAGAGTTTTACCCAAAGCAATGAAGAATGATAGCACCACAAGTTGCAAACCACAAGCTTGATATATTGACAATGAATACAATATGAGATTCGCACTCCCCAAAAGTGTGTTTTCCAAGAGAAAATGAAAATCTATGCTAAAACCCTAAAATATTCTAGAGAATATTCAAAGGTGATGTTCAATGTTCACAATCTAGAATCTCTTCAAATAAATCCCTAACTTAAAGTACTTATAGTAGTTGCACATTTAGCCCTAAAAATTACACAGAAAAGACAGTTGGCAGCTGGTGCGTCTCGCATGTACAACTTGTAGGGTGACCTATGAGTCATAATTGAGGTCTCATATCAGGTGTTTGGCATTTTGGACTCAACTGGTACGACCCACTGGTATGAGTCATTGCTTGGGCTACGACTCATATGCTCCTCTCATAGTTTAGGCCTCTAGTTTTTGGTCCAAAGTTTTGGCTCTCTATTGCGAATAACGATTCCACTTATACGAGTCATATTGAGAGCTACGACTCATAGGTTGGCCTCATAAGGCTGACCTCCACATAGCAGATTTCTAAAATTTTTGCTCTCTATTTCTAGCTACAAGATCACCCTATGACTTGTTGCTTGGGGTACGACTCGTAGGTAAGCTCGTATGTTCTGCACTTCAGCGAAATCTGCAATTTTTCTCCAAAATCACGCTAATCTACCTTTTCTGCAATAACAACACAAAAACACATAAAAACCATAAAAGTCACATTAATAACTCACCTAATTTCTTGTTTTAGGCATCAAATGTGTTGTATTTTGACAACACATAAACACCCTTAACTAAGAACTATTGCTTGTCCTCAAGCGACGACTCAATCTACGAAGATAATGAGAAACACATAGCAATTATACTAGTGACATATACATCATTTACTCTAATTCAGGTACCTAACTATCATTTTCAAAACAAGATTCCAAAGTTACTAAGCAAAACAAAAACATCAAGATGTATCTGGAAACCCAACTATGATAAGCTAAGGGGCATCAAGCATCCACAATCACTAGTATAGTCATATGCTAATCAAGTAGTGCAAATGCCCTCACAGAAAAGAAGTCCCTCTTACTCACTCAAAAAGCATACAGAATCCAGGAACTGTGGAAACATTCTCACTCTCACAAATGAAATTCATGCAAAATGACTAACACCATAGGCTTGCCCCTATACTTAATTTCCGGATTGGCGACAAAGTGGATTTGGATTACTTTAGGACTTAACGGCTTGTAACATAGGCTTATGGGGCTTTGGTATGGCATTTTAGGCAAGTAGTGACTAAAAGCTATCCTTGAACCATGTTTACCAACACTTTTACCTTCATAACCCAAAATTTTTCACTACATTCACCCTTATTCTCCTATTTCAAGCTTTCCCCAGGTGCCTTCTTTTTCTTTTCAGTTGTGCCTTATTTCTGAATTTTTGCTATTTTTTTCTTAATTCAAGGCTCTTTTCATTTCTTTTTCCTCACACGGCTCATGAGTTTTTTTAATTTCTTTCTCTCTTTCCGAACTAACCATCTTATTTTCATTTCTTTACCAAAATAAGGCCCACCCTTAACTAAGGCTTTTAGCCTGAGGTGAAGTACACAATATCTAATCCCCAAACCAGGGCCACCATTTATAGCCACCCTCAACTTAGGCTTTTAACCTCAATCAAGGTTCACATGTTCAAGGATAGACCAGGGCCAATGTTAAGGTATTTAATCAAACAAGGGTAATCTAGTAAGGTGTCAAGAAAGAAGGAGTACATGAGAAGCTCAAACATTTGGAACAAAGGGTTCACTAACACATTTGGTAGTTCATTTAGGCAAAAGTAGGATCACTAGAAGATCAAAGGCCTAAGATCCCTTCCAAATCAACCACATCACCAAACCAATCTTAGAGTAACAAGGAAAATACTGACTCTATACATGATACATGAATGCAACAAAATAAGCTCACAACACACATGGAATTGAACACACAATCAAGTATAGATGTACAGGTCATGCTTCAAGCATCAAATTACCTTTACATTATAATAACAAACATCACCAGATAATCAAAATGCATGATTGCATCAATAACCAACAATCTCAAACAATTTGGGGGTACCTAAAATTTTCAAATCATTCAAAAAAGCATTTAAAGAATATGTATACGCCAAAAGACTATCTACTATGTATTTACATATTATCTGCACTACCTAAACATGCTGGTTCAACAAAAAATTCAAACATCCACAAGAAAAAAGAATCACGGCAAGAAAACCGTGGGATCAAAATAGGGGAAATTATTGACTCGAGGCTACTCAAACTTCACCTTAATCCATAACTTTCTACACTCCACCAAAATAGAATATGTTGTCCTCAAAGTAAATACATGTAGAAAAAGTACAAGGGGTATACCTTGGATTGCCTCGCAGGAAAAGCCTAATTTATTGTCGTGGCGGGACATGCAACTTTTTGTACTCATGCCTCTTTAAGGTCCCAATCTTTCAGTATCTTGATTTCATCCATATCGCCCATGTATAGTTTGACCCTATGACCATTGACTTTAAAGATTTTACCATCCCTGCTTTCTAACTCGATGGCTCCATAACTAAAAACGCAAACCACCCTGAAAGGTCCCATCCACTTAGATCTAAGTTTCCCGAGAAACCACTTCAAGATAGAGTAATAAAGCAACACCATGTCTCTTGGAGCAAAGTGGCGGTTCTAAATTCTGCGATCATGCTGAATTTTCATTCTTTGCTTATAAAATACAGAGCTCTCAGATGTGCGCAACCTAAACTCATCAATCTCATTTACTTGCATTAATCTAGATGTTGCTGCTTCATTCTAGTCCACATTTAGCTTCTTTGGTGCCCATAGTGCCTTGTGCTCAAGTTCAACTGGCAGATGATATGTTTTCCCAAACACTAATTGATATGGAGATATTCTAATTAGAGTTTTGAAGGCCGTGGAGTAGGCCCACAAGGAATCGTCCAACTTCTTTGACTAATCAGTGCGATTCACATTCACCATTTTTGATAAGATTTGTTTTATCTCCCTGTTTAATACTTCCACTTGCCCACTCATTTGGGGATGGTATGGGGTTGCCGCTCGGTGCTTCATACCATACCTTTCAAGGAGAGCTTTGAACAGTCAGTTGCAAAAGTGAGAACGTCCATTACTGACAATTTCCCGAGGTGTACTAAACTTGGAAAAATTGTTTCTTCGGAGAAACCGGGTAACACTCTTGCCCTCATTGTTTGGTAACGCTATAGCCTCTACCCATTTTGAGACATAGCAAAGTGCAACCAAAATATACTTATTACCATGAGAGCTAACAATGGGTCCCATAAAATCACTGCCCTAAACATCAAATAGTTCTATCACCAAAATAGGATTTAGAGGGATTTCGTGCCTTCGCGAAACCCCACCCCCTCTTTGTTATCTATCACAAGACTTAACATAATCATGGCATCTTGATGTATAGATGGCCAGTAGTAGCCATACTGTCACACCTTATAAGCAATTTGAGCTCCACTGTGATGACCACCCACCAACGATGAGTGGCATGCTTCAATAATACTCATCATTTCAACTTCTGGAACACATTTACGGATGATCCCATCTACACTAATATGAAATAAATATGGCTCGTCCCAGAAGAACTTCTTTTCATCGTGCATAAACTTGCGACGCAAATGGGTATTCAAATCAAGAGGCACTATATCACACACCAAGTAGTTCGTATAGTCTGCAAACCAAGGTATAAGATCTTGTGAGGCTGCCAAAACTCTCTCATCTGGGAATGAATCATTGATGTCAAGTGCATCATCAAATTTCCCCATAACTTCATCTTCCAATCTAGAAAGATGGTCGGCTACCTGATTTTCTGATCCATTTTTGTTTATCATATCAAAATTGAATTCTTGCAAGAGGAGTACCTTGCAAGAGGAGTATCCATCTGATCATCTCGATTTTGCATCCTTTTTAGCCATCAGATATTTGAGAGTTGCGTGATTTATGTATACTATCACTGTAGCTCCCAATAACGGTATTTTTCAGATGCAAAAACTAAGGCCAACAATTCTTGTTCTGTGACTGTATAATTTTTCTGGGCCATATTAAGTGCTTTGCTAGCATAATAGATAGGATGTAGAATCCTATTCCTGCGCTGCCCCAACATCATACCAAATGCAACCCCACTTGTGTCACATATTAGTTCAAATGGTTTTGACCAATTCGGAGTTACAATAATGGGTGCCGAAGTTAACTTTATTTTCAATTCTTCGAATGTATGCAGGCATCATCGAATACAAAGTTAGCATCTTTTTCCAACAACTTGCATATTGGTTGAGAGATCTTGGAAAAATCCTTTATGAAGCATTGGTAGAACCCTGCGTGGCCTAGAAAACTCCTGATACCTTTCACAGAGATTGGTGGTGGCAGTTTCTCGATAACCTCTATTTTTGCTTTATCCACCTCGATTCCCTTGCCTGAAATTCTATGACCAAGCACGATGCCTTCTTTGACAATAAAATGAAATTTCTCCTAATTCAACACCAACTGACTCTCAACACTACTTTGCAACACATCACACAAATATAGCAAACATTCTTCAAAAGATTGTCCAACCACACTAAAATCATCCAGGAACACCTCTATAGTGCTTTCAACCATGTTGGAGAAAATAGACATCATGCATTGTTGGAATGTGGCTGGAGCATCACATAGCCCAAAAGTCATTCTCTTAAATGTAAAGTTACCATATGGACATATGAAAGTTGTTTTCTCTTGATCCTCGGGTGGGATAACAACTTTGTTATACCCAGAGTATGCATCAAGGAAATAATACCATCCCTTCGCTGCCAGTTTGTCAAGCGTTTAGTCCATGAAGGGCATTGGAAAATGGTCTTTCTTAGTGGAAGCATTGTGTTTTCTGTAATCCATACACACTCTCCATCCGGTGACTGGTCGCATAGGAATCAACTCATTTTTTACATTAGGTACCACTGTGATACCTCCCTTCTTTGGCACACACTGCACTAGACTAACCCATTCACTGTCGGTGATCGGGTAGATTACTCTTGCATCTAGCCACTTGATGATTTCTTTCCGCACAACCTCTTGCATTGGGGGGTTCAACCGTTTCTAATGTTCGATACTAGGTTTGTAATCCTCGACCAGTTGAGTCTTATGAGTGCAATCCCAAGGGGTATACCAATGATGTCTATAATTGTCCACTCAATGGCCTTTTTGAATTGTTTGAGAATAGAGACGAGTTCTTTGTTTGGACTTTACTTAAATAGGCTGCAATTATAACTGGCAGCATGCTATTTTCTCCCAGGTATGCATACTACAAATGTGCAGGTAGTGCCTTCAACTATAACTCAGGTGGCACTTCTACAGAAGGCTTTGTATATGGTATTTCCCTATTATGAAATCCAACTCCAACCTGGCCTGTCACCTTGGCCCAAACGACAGTCCAAGAGTATTTACCATTTCTTCATAATGAGGAATGCTTTCACCATAAAAATTCATCAATGCAGCTGCCAAAGGTTCAACTCCCAGCCTCAACTCAACTAGGATCTCCACTTCATTGTCCTAGCTCATTTAAATCATTGAGATGACCTGTAATTCATAACTCTTTCGATCTTGTTGGCATTCTTGAAACTCAACTGCCTCTTCACCAAACCTGAAAGTAAGTAGACTCTTTTCCATATCAACCAATGCTTGACCTGTTGCTAAGAAGGGTCTTCCTAAAATGATAAGAACTACAAAATCAAACTCATAGTCAAGTATAACAAAATCTACGGGAAATAAAAATTTATCTACCTTGAATAGCACATCATAAAGTATCCCTACAGGCTTCTTGATTGTTTTGTCTGCGATTACCAATCGCATCTTTGTAGGGATAAGAGTCCCCAAGCCAAGCTTTCTGACTATAGTAAGAGGCATTAGGTTAATGCTGGCTCCCAAATCACATAGTGCTTTAGCAAATGCAAATTCCCCAACACTGCTTGGTATGGTGAACGCACCCAGATCTTCCCGCTTTTGCACTAACGACTTTCTGGTGATGGCACTACAACATTGAAAATTCTGGGAGAGATTTTGGCTAGCTTTTTTCTTATTCTTGACTAGATTTTTCGTCCATTTAGTCTACCTCGGCATCCTCTAAAGAGCTTCAACTAAGGGATATCCACTGATAACTTCTTAAGCATCTCCAAAAATTGTTCAAACTTACTTTGCTCTTTTCTCTTCCCAAGCCTTTGGGGAAAAGGCTTGGGAGGGTTTTATATTTCTTGGTTTCTCTTTTATGCTGGGTGCTTCAGTCTCTTCATTTACCTTTTTGTTGCAGAGTCCATCTATAACCCTTGGCATAGGGGGGTCAACAATGCTATTGCCACTCCGAGTCATGACTGTATGCAATGCCCTTCATTTTTAGGATTTTGAACCATGTTACTTAGTGAGGTGCCCTTTTTGCGTTGGTTCAATTGCGAACAAACTTGCCTAACTTATTGCTCTAGTTGCTTAATCGCCACAGGGTGAGACTATTGTTTTGTTTATGCTGAGATGTCCGATCTCATTCCCTTCAAGGTCTCATCTTGGTGATCGGCTCTCTTCAACAACTTGTTAAACATCTCTTCAAGCCTCGAAGTGCTTGGCATTGTATCACGATTGTAGGGTGGCACATGAGGACCATATCTATAGAGACCTCTTCTACCTCATACGGCATCCGGCACTCTATCCCTTTCATAGTAGCCACCTCGGTTGTCTCTTTATACACCATCACGGTTGTAGTTCCGAGCTAGACTCTCGGAACCTTGCCTCTAATAGTCTGAGTTGGACCCTTGGGGGTTATTCCGGAAATTGGCCACTTGATTGCTCACGAAGCAAGCATCTTCATCAAAGAATGGGTCTTCATACATAGGAGTCTTAGGAGTTTGGTGAGTGACTGCTTGGACACTTCCTTGGTTTTCCTTCAAGACCAAGTCCATACTTGGGTGAAGTTGAGCAAGTTCCTCCATGATTTCTTCATTGACCGCACAAGAAGTCTTCATTGCACCTCATTTTCATTGACTCCATGCTCTATTGGTTTTGACCACTTACTCCATCCTCACGGCTATCAATGCAAAAAGTTGGTCAAGACACATGCCTTGGCTAAGGGATTTCCTTGGCTCCTTGTGTTGGACATACAACCTAGTATACTTGGCAAGTAAAATAAAAAAAAACAAAAACAAAAGTATAGTACAAGAGAGTCTAGATGTAAATACCTGAACTAACTAATAATGAAATCAAATCAAAACCTAGTCATATTCACTAGCAATGGGGCCATAATTTTTGATGATGTTCACGCTCCAATAAGAAAGCGGTCGCTGTTAGCAATTAACCTAACCGAAGGTTAGAATCGAATACACAAGGAATACAGGGCATGACTACAATAATTATCTATCAATCATTTCGAGTATATATCACTAAAGTCTCTAAGTCGGGGGGAGGGGGTTGTTATTAGAAAACAAATTTAAAATAAATACTACACTACTATGTGAGAAAACACTCAATTTTAGGGACAACTTGGGAATTGTGTTCCCCATGGTTCGTCGTCTCAATTACCCTAGAAAACATAACTACAATTTGAAATTCACATGCAGGACGGTAACTTAGGTTCTTCCAGCCCTCTTGTCAAGGGGAAGTTCGAATTTCACCATGGCGCGTGATTGGGAACCATGGTGTGCCAACTAACCGTTACAAATTGTCCTAGTCAACATCCCACTGGTCAGGTTTGGTTGATTAGATGAGAACACATCAATCAAATACTGTCATTTACTTCCCTTTTCCTATTCGTCACTACCTTGCTCAAGGTCATGATAGTAGGCGGGTTTTGGTGTTTGCCACCACCAAAGAATAATAAAAATGAAGCAAAATAAACAATACATGCAATGCCCCAATCATAGAAATGCAGTAAATCTAGGTCATCTCAAGTTAACTACCCATGGTTCCCACAACCCCAAGTTGTGGGTGCTTAGCTACTCATGGCTAAAGTAAAACCAACAAAAATGCAATGACAAGACATAGTTGAGAGTCTTACCCGAAGCAATGAAGAATGATAGCACCACAATTTGCAAACTACAAGCTTGATACATTGATGATGAATACAATGTGGGATTTGCACTCCCCAAAAGTAGGTTTTCCAAGAGAAAATGAAAATCTATGCTAAAACCCTAAAATATTCTAGAGTATATCAAAGGTGATGTTCAATGTTCACAATCTGGTATCTCTTCTAATAAAACTCTAACTTAAAGTATTTATAGTAGTTACACATTTAGCCCTAAAAATTAAACAGAAAAGATAGCTGGCAGCTGGTGCGTCTCGTAAGTACGACATGTAGGGCGACCTACGAGTCATAATTGGGTCTAGTATCAGGTGGTTGGCATTTTGGACTCAACTGGTATGACCCACTGGTATGAGTCGTTGCTTGGGCTACCACTCGTATGCTCCTCTCATAGTCGAGGCCTCCAATTTTTGGTCCAAAGTTTTGGCTCTCGGTTTCCTACTACAATTCCACCTATACGAGTCGTATTAAGACCTACGACTTATAGGGTGGCCTCGTAAGGCTACCCTCCACATAGTAGATTTCTGATTTTTGCTCTCTGTTTATGGTTATGAGATTACCCTACTACTTGTTTCTTGAGCTATGACTTGTAGGTGAGTTCGTATGTTCTACACTTCAATAAAATCAATTTTTCTTCAAAATCATGCCAATCTATCTTTTCTGCACTAACAACACAAAAACACATAAAAATCATAAAAAGTCGTATTAAGAACTCACAAAATTTCTTATTTTAGGCATCAAATGTGTTGTATTATGATAGTACATCACCTCACCTTACAATATAATCTTTTCGGTAGGAGCCATGAGTCATTATACCTTACGGCATAGCCTTTTCGGTAGACCTTATAGAATATCCATACCTTCTGATATAATATTTTCAGTAGGAGTCATGAAAATAGCTCTTCAAACCATCACATTCAAATATCAAGAAAGAACTTCTCATTTTCCTTACAATTCATTTGCAATATCACAAGTTCTTTACATGATTTTAATACCCATATATACATTTCTTTTATCATCATAAAGTCATTTGACTCATAGGCCATGCAATAGATCATCAAGAACTCATGAACCCTTAACCGAACATTTTATCAAATACTTGGTGGATGTGCGATGCTAGTTCAAAATCATGCAATTCAAGAGTGAAATGATGTGGGAAAACTTAATGTAAATCAGCCCACCAACACTAGGTAATAGCCTCATACAGTATACATTGAAACCCTCCATCAAATCTCATAATATATCGTATATTCATAGTTCAAAACATGCTTAAACCATCACATTTTTACTAAACCCTAACATAGTTCATAATCAATTCATACTAAGAAAAAGCCATAGAAAAATCAACTTGAAAATATGCAATTTACTTAAAAAGGAAAGTTGGGCACCATGGGTGAAAGTACCCAATGGTTGAAACCCACATACCTCAAAATTGGAGATTTTCTTGATTAAGATTTGATGAGGACTTAGAGCTTGAATGAATTTCTTGAATCCAGAATGAGTTTGGGACACTTGAATTTGGGTGAAATATTTGGCTGAGTGTTAGAGAGGGTTTTGGGCAATATCTTGAATGACATGGGGTTGAAAGATGACTGTGTATTGGTGTTTTTATGCATAGGAAGACTTAGGCCCAAGGAGTCAAAGCCTTGGACCGAAACGAACTATAAGCCAAAAATAACACTGGTCCATACCCTAGCCGCGTCGTGCCAGGGGCGCGGACCCTCAGTTGTTTCGTAAGTTTTTGAAAAACAAAATATTGCTACGGTTGCTCTAAAATCGGGGTTATACTCATCTCTCACTCAATTTCCCCCCGATCACGAATATGAAGTTGAATTTTCGATATCATGCACGGATTTTGAGATATATAGAATTATGATTATGGACATTCCCAGGGCACATTCTCTGGCATTTTTTGGGCCATTTCAATTGTTTAATATTTTAAAGATAAAAGAAAAATATTTAATGATGTGATCACATCAAATTGATCATTACACAAAGAAGATTTTTTTTCTTTGTCTAATGCTGGATTTAATGATATGATATCGATAACAATCAAAACAAATATTTGTTTTAACAAATAAAACAATACAACAGGTAACAACTATACAAACAAGTTGTAAGTCACATTCATAGTGGTAAAGTTTTGCAAATCTACCTACTTTGAAATATTTTTCAGTTTGTTCGAACTTTCATACCATTGAATCTTTTTCATTTTTGTCTAAATTCAAGTACATATGATTGGATCTTTTTGTTTGAATTTCAACCATATATATTGCTGAATTCATTCAATTTTGTCTAAACTTCAACTATTTCACTAAAAGTCACACATTTTTGCATTTATGCGTTTACAACTGAACATTTTTATTAAATTTCTTTGTAGTTTTTCACTGACATGTTTAAAATCACAAAAGTAAAGACAATTTTTGTACTTTCTATGTATCTTAGTTTAAAATCACAGAACTCAAATTTATTTTTCACTTTCTTCAATTCAACGTCAAGTGAAAATCTAACAAATAATTTGTCAAGAGAGCATATAATATTATATCCGGCATGGCCCATTTTTTGTGTATAAACATGAACTATTTATGTACCACTATATATACAAAGGTTACACATTATGTATATTTTTTCTCTAGTTAAATTTTATATAATATTTATTAATATTACGTCACATGGTATAATATTCTATGTCAACCTGGAGAATATCTTTGAAAATTTTAAACTTATAAGTAAATCGCACTTACCAAATACATTTTATACGCGTTTTTCTAATGCCATTTTAATTTCATTTAAAAATCAAGTTCTCACAATGAGAAAACAAAATAATTTGTTTTTTTCATTTTGATGGAAACTATTTTTTGAGAAGAATTATTCAAATTTTTCTCTTACTATTCAAACAAAAATGACATTTTCGAATGTATGTACCATTTGATTTCTGAGTAGCATGACTTATTTAAATATTTCACCCAATTGATCACGTCTAACATATTTTTTCATCGATCACTGTGACAGACACCATTGAGTTCACTGACAATTCATAGTAGATTAAATATAAAAACAATATGAAAAATGTAGTGAGGTTGCTATTAACAAGAATCAACAACCAAACTTCAAAAGAAGTTCAAAGCAGAGAACAAAAAAGAAAAATCAATTCAAAATCGAGAGCTGGAAAGTATGCATCATGATCACAATCTTCCAAATCGGTAACAAAAGCCCAAGTGCACCAATATTAGACACCTGCACCAGAGTTCGAACAACATAGGTTTAAAGATATACTTGACATGCAAGTCTTGTTCTATATTTAAAATAACAAACAAAATTTGAAATAACATGAGAAGAAAACACACTTACAAATTAGTTGTTACTCGATTGTCATGATCTGAGCTTTTTCGGCTGACCTTCCTTTGAAAAAGGACAAACTAGGCTTTTCACGTAGATTCCCGCTCCATAAATATTATCCCAATTAATAACGGCTGGATATCTGAATGTATCATCTTTTGAGTTGTATATTATGGAAGTTGATCCAAACCATGCCAGTTTTTCACCTTTATTCGACATGAAAAAAGGTTGATATAAACCTACACAAATTGGATACGTGATGGTAAACTTCTTTACCCAAGACACTTTAACCCCATACTCATTCATAACAAAGCACATAAATGAGTTCTTTTATAATCACTAACGACACAAAGAGCAGTTTCCAATGTTTCCACGCGCAAAGTGGTCTCTCCTATGCCAAAGGTGGGCTTCTCCATCATTTCTCATTTCTCATTTGCTAATCAAAAGAAATAATATTCCTGCCCTATGCACACCAGATGTAAAAGTGTCAAAATGAAGTTTCCCATTCGCATACAAAGTTTTCTTTGAATAATCTAACATCATTTTTCGATTAGAGCCTGAAGTATTTAATTGTAGTATATTGCCAGAATAAACAACACAACTTCAAGAATCACTCTTTAGACTATGCATTTTGACTTCAATAACATTTGTACCATCATCATTAATAAAATAACTCACTACCTAATAATCATTATGGAGCTTATCATATCCAAATTCATATGTGGGAGATCTGTTCTTCATCCATCTATTTCTACAATTAGGCAAAATCTTATGCATTCCAGTTGTTGGATTCCATAAAATCGAACTTTTTGAATAATCAGAAAGGAAATTCAATCCATTGTAGCAAGTCAACAACCCACAAAGCAGATATATTTGCTGACTTTTTTAAACAAATAATCCAAGTCATAGCCACAGTAACAGGGTCATAAAATAAAGACCTAATAAGACAGTCTTTGAAATTCCACTTAATTCCATTGTGACCTTCAATAAATATATAGTGTGTGTCTTCCTTCTTATTTGCTCATAAACTGAGATGGTTCTTAATAAATTCGAGACAAGATATTAAATTAAGCTAGGATTTTGACGCAGACTTGAATTTCAACATAAATTTCACTGGAAGCCTCAAGAGGATTTCAGTAATAAGTTCTGCTGGCAGAATGAGGATAGTCAAGTTTGAATCTTTCATTGAATATGAAAGGGAACTAGATTTTTTAATATTTTAAATTTTTGTATGTTGTTCATTATACCCTGACATATTGATGTTGTCATGTTGATCTCATACCGTCTTACACTTATACAAATAAAGATTGTTCATTTAGTTAGTGTCATAAATTAGTGTATCTTTTTGATGTATAAACATTTGATAAAACCTTTCTGACTAAATACCTTTTTATAGACTATATATATTGGATATATATTTCTCTAATTTGTTTTGTCATAACTCATAATCAACATGTCATTTAATTAATCTACATATATATTCCAATTTGCTATGATTACCCTTCCCATTATAAACTTTGCTCAATAGATATTTTGGTATAGTGATGAAAATATTTACTATAGGAGCGACATGGTTAAGGAGTAGTATATAATATTAAGATGATCTTGTGCCTGAAGTTTGTTGGCTTTCTTCAATTTAATGCGTTCTCAAATTACTTCACAAATATTATTATTATGGTGGAAAATTTTTGTTTGATAACCAATAAGGAACGTACTTGAAGTTCATCCAAAACTTTTTTGGCAAAACCTAAGTTGTAAGGACTCTTCAATTTCAATACTGCACCCGTATCGAATTCTCCAAAAAATACAATTTTTTTGGAGAATCTAACACTCACCTGCAAATACTTTTGAAGATTCTGACCACCTTAGCTATAAACAATAAGTTAAAGCAATGAAAGTCAGGTCAACTAATGTCGAGAAGTATTGGAGGATCAAAACTACTTGTACTGTGTGTTTTACAGAGCTTCTAGGGAGCTAAAAGTGCTTATTTCATTAGAAAAAAAAGATTATAGCTAAATTCGAGGATTACCATTAACTTAAGTAGCAGATCGAATGTAACTTTCTATTAACAAAATATACATACAACTTCTTAAGCAGATCAACCTCAAGAGATAGAAATAGTTGTTTGTCACAACAACTTTCATTTCTAAAAGTTCGATAGTACATAATTGTAACAACTAACAAAGCATCTTGAATGACAAGTAGAAACACCAGAGATATAGAAGCACCAAATCTAGGGCTACCTACGTGCACAGTCTGTGTACGTGTAGCAATCATTCATCACCCAAGAAGATAAATGAGTTCCCTTATAATCACTAAACATACAAAGGTCACTTCCCAACGTTCCTACACACAAATTAATCTCTCCTACGCCATAGGTAGGCTTCTCCATCATTTTCCATTTCTCATTTGCTAAATCAAAAGAAATAATATTCCTGCCCCTATGCACACCATAAGTAAAAGTATCAAAATGAAGCTTCCCATTCACATACAAATTATCTGTAGTCACGACCCAAGTCGAGGGCCTAGATGTGACACGGCGAATAGGGAACCCGAAGGGACTCCGACAAGCCTCTTAGCATATCAATCACACATTCTTGGTCACGGAAGCAAAATAACAACAACAAGAGATACAAAACAAGGGAAATGGGTCTAAGGGAAGTCTTTGATAATCATAAAACATTTTAAGAGTCAAGCTCATAGCATAATTATATCTTAATATCCAACAACACCTCTAACATAGTTTAGAGCAGGGGCCAAGACACTCTCCGGGCTTACCCTCATAATACCAAGTGTTCAATATGAATAAGTCTCAACATAGAAAGAGTAGAAAGATAGTGTCCCCGGACTTGGGGACTCACCAAAGCTTGCTTCAATGGATCGTACTAGGCACGTGGAGAATGATCAAGTGGTGCTCCAGTTCCAACATGGTAATATCATGTAGACATAGAGTATGCATTAGTACGTTTGAATATACTAAGTATATAGGATGCAATGGAACAAGACATAAGCCAATATAGTCAAAATTCATAATAATAAGCAATGGATAAGTGAGATCTCAATATGGCATGCATGATCAATGCTTGAAGTAAAATATGCTTATGAATTATTCAACTTGCATAGAACATAATACATGTGTGGGAAGAGACCTTAACTTACATAAGTAAGACCAAGTGAGCTACAACGTGGAATTCTAATGATTACCTCTCATTAGTAAAGAGGTTGTCTACTTGCCATGGTAAACCATACTTCAACTTACGGGAGCCCGTCCCATTTTGAAGAAGTAACCCCCCTTACGGGAACCCGTCCCATTTCGAGGTGAATTTCATGATAAAGTGCACTAAATAGATCGACTAGTATAGCAAGGGTAAGGTATAATAGTATGCTGGCACATAAATTGAGGAAAAGAGTATGGACCCTTGAAGATAGTCCACGCTGACATCCAATCCATCGGTACTAAGTCTAATCCCACGAAGTACTTGAAATAAGCATACTTTAATAACTTGTAAGAAACATGGAAACATGACATCAGTAGCTCTTAGACATGCTTGATCTCTAATGGTAAGCCTAACTTGAAACATGAGAGTAGATGATAATCATACATGAACCCTTGCTTTAACATGAATGGCTCACAATAGGTAAAATCATTGAAATAGGACTTAACTTGATACTTGTAACATCATAGATACTTTTCATGAAATTAATACATATTTGAAAGTCCTTAATCATTATATAGTCACTTGACTTGTAAATCATGAAATAGATCATCAATAACTTGAGAATTCATGACTCGACATTTTATCAAACACTCAGTGGGTTCAAGATACTAGCTCAAAATCATGCAATTCAAGTATGAAATAATATGAGAAAACTCAATATGAATCAACCCACCAACATATTGTAAAACCCTCATGTAGGTCTGAAATCCATCATCAAATTTCATAATAGATCCTAGATTCATTGCTCAAAAAATTGCATAGTGTCAATAGATATAACCCATTCATGGTATAAGCTTGAAATAGATATTCATGCATAATAAATCAACATTTCGTAGAGCCCCATCATAATTTATACTCAGAATCCATAATAGAAGATACCCATTGAGAATACAACTTGAAAGCATGAAATTTTCATAAAATGGAGATTGGGCTCCATAGGTGAAAGGACCAAGTGGATGAAACCCACATACGTCAAACTTGAGTTTTCTTAAGATGGGTTTGAACAGAACTTGGACCTTGAAGAGAATCCTTGAGTTCTAAAGTTACGCTTGAAGTCCTTGAAATTTGAATGAGATATTGGTTAAGTCTTGAAGAGGTTTTTGAGAGGGTCTTGAGTGATATAGTGTTGAAAATGGGTAAGTATAGGTGTTTTCACGCATAAGTGGGCATGGGGCTGTGACTCTAATGCCCTGGGCTAACACAAGAAAATGAGAAAAAACTTGTATTGGTTCGCGTCTGGTCTGCAACGCGGACCCAATGCGAAGGCAAGAGTTGTACTGCTCCGCGCCTAGTTCGCATTGCCGCCTGGCTACAGATGCGCACTGGATAAAAAAAATTAGTGAAAATTATTTTTCGATAGGAGACCTCAAAAATTTGGGTTATACCCATTTTCGACTCAATTTTCCCCCCGATCGAGAATATAAAGTTGAGTTTTTGATATCACACACGAATATTTAGATATGTGAAAATTACGATTATGGGCATTTCCGAAGAACATTTTTGGGGCATTTCAATATCTCCCCCTTGGGAACATTTGTCCCCAAATATCAAAGAAACTTGCATAAGAAGAATAATCATGAAGATTTCTGCCCGGCGTGGATGCAACACATGCATTTAAATATCATTTCAAAAATCTCAACATGAATGTCAAAATCAGCATAAGCTTGTCAATAACATAAACATGAATATATGCAAAGTGACATATGGGCTGAAACTTAAGACTTGAAATCATATAAGGGACTTAAATTAGTACTTTTTTCTAGAGTAGAGTAGAAGAGATATGGGTATTGCTTTCTCATGTCCGCCTCGGCTTCCCATGTGGCACTTTCAACTTATTAGTTCCTCCAAAGGACCTTGACAGAAGCTACATCTTTGTTTCTCAACCTCTTCACTCGCCAATCCAAAATTGTCATCAGGACCTCCTCATAAGTCAAATTATCTCCTACAACACCCACAATATCCAAGGGAACTATAGACTTGGGTCACCTAAAAACTTTCTCAACATGGACACAAGGAAGACTGTATGAACCATTTTCATCTCTATATGTAACTCCAACTCATAAGCAACCTTACCCACTCTTCTCAAAACATTATAAGGACCCAAAAACATTGGTCTCAACGTCCCTTTTTTGCCAAACCGGACCACAACTTTCATGGGTAAGACTTTCAAATAGACTCAATCACAAACCTTAAACTCAAGATCTCTTCTCTTCACATCGGAATAGGACTTTTGTCTACTTTGGGGTGTTTTCAATGTTTCCCTAATTCATCTCACCTTCTCCAAGGCATCCATGACCATATCTGGACCTAGCAAAGCCATTTCCCCCACCTAAAACCACCTAACCTGGGATCTACAAAGCCTGCCATAAAGAGCTTCAAAAGGAGCAATACAAATGCTTGAGTGGTAGCTATTGTTGGAAGCAAACTCAATGAGTAGAAGATGTTCATCCCAAATACCTTTTAATTCTAAAACACAAGCTCTAAGCATATCCTCAGGAGTTAGGATAGTCGTCTCAGCTTGACCCTCCGTTTGAGGATGAAAAATCGTGCTAAGTTTAACCTTGGTACCAAGACCTCCTTGGAAAGTCCTCCAAAAGTGAGAAGTAAATTGAGCACCATGATTCGAAATGATAGAAAAAGGCACCCTATGCAATCTAACCAACTCATGAATATACAACTTGGCATAATCTTCGGCACCCTAAGTAGTTTTGACCAGTAGAAAGTGAGCCAACTTTGTCATTCTATCCACAATAACCCAAGTAGAGTCAAAATGTTTCCTAGTCTTAGGCATCCCAACCAGATAATCCACGTTGATCTCTTCCCACTTCCAAGTAGCAATCTCTATATCTTGGGCTAGGCCACCCGACCTTTGATGTTCGGCTTTCACTTGTTGGCAATTGTGACATCCAGATATGAACTTAGCAATGTCTCTCCTCACCCCACCCCACCAATACACTTCCCTCAAGTCTCTATACATCTTTCTAAACTAGGGTGAATCGCAAAGGATGAATTATGGGACTCCTTCAAGATCAATTCTTTCAAATCATCTACATGTGGCACACAAAATCTACCTTGGTACCTAAGGGCATCATCTCCCCCTTGGGAGAAAACCTCCACTTTACCATCTCTCACCAAGGCCATCAACTCTAGCAAGGTGGGTCGAGATCTTGTTATGCCTATACCTCCTCAATCAAAGAATATTTAGAACCATCAACAACCACTACACCCCCATTATCAACTTCATCTGACCTAACCCACAACCTAGCCAACCGGTGAACCTCTCTAGCCACCTTTTTGCTACCATCATCAACATGAGCTAGACTACCCATAGACACCCTACTTAGAGCATCGGCCACAACATTAGCTTCACCGAGGTTATAATGCACACTCACATCATAATCTTTAAGGATCTTTAACACCATCCTTTGTCTCAAGTTAAGATCTTTTTCGGGGAACACATATTGCAAACTCTTGTGGTCTTTTAACACATCAATATGAACCCCATACAAGTAGTGATGCCAATTCTCAAAGCAAATACTACGCTCGCCAATCAAGATTATGGGTGGGACAATTCTTCTCATGCATCTTAAGTTATCTAGAGGCATACGCTATCACCTTACCACTTTGCATCAAAACAAACCCCAAACCAATTCATGTGGCATCACATTATATAACAAATCCTTCCAACTCTTCCAGTAGAGCCAAGATAGGAGCAGAGACAAGCTTATCTTTTAAAGATTGGGAAATATTTTCACACTTATCGTATACACAAATTTTTCCTTCCTTTGTGTCAACTTAGTCATAGGAGAAGCAATAACTGAGAAGCCATTCACAGCCAGTAACAACCAGCCAAACCCAAGAAACTTTTAATGTCTAATGGAGTCAAAGGTCTAGGACAATTTCTAATAACTTCCGTCTTCTTAGGATCCACAATAATTCCATCACCCAACACCACATGCCCAAGAAAAGCAACCTCTTTCAACCAAAACTAACATTTTTCATATTTAGCATACAACTTCTCCTCCCTCAAGATTTGAAACACCACCCTCAATTGATTCACATGCTCCTCCTCACTATGGTAATAAATCAATATATCATCAATAAAAACCACCACAAACAAGTAAAGGTAGGGTTTAAAGACCCTATTCATAAGATCCATAAATATAGTCGGTGCATTAGTCAACCCAAAGGACATAACCACAAACTCAAAGTGCCTATACCTAGTCTTGAAAGCCATCTTTGGAATGTCACACTCCCTCACTTTCACTTGGTGATACCCAAACCGAAGATCAATCTTAGAGAAGTGACTAGCCCCTTGAAGTTGATCAAAATCCTTGGTAGAGGGTACTTGTTCTTTATGGTGACTCTATTAAGTTCCCGGTATTCAATGCACATTCTAAGAGAACCATCCTTTTTCTTCACAAATAACACCGGCGCACCCCAAGGTTACTTTACTAGGCCTTATAAAACCCTTTTCCAACAAATCCCTCAATTGCTTCTTCAACTCCGCCGGGGCCATATGGTAAGGAGGAATAGAAATGGGTTGAGTATCAGGAAGAAGGTCTATACCAAAATCCATTTTCCTTTCAAAAGGAACCCAAGGAAGCGCATCCAGAAAGACATCATGAAACTCATTAACCACCAAAACCAACTCAACAGGAAGGACTTTGGACTCAACATCCCTAACCCTCACAAGGTGATAAATACAACCCTTAGAAATTAATTTTTGCGCTTTAAGGCAAGAAATGAATCTACCCTTGGCCACCACATCAAGATTTTCCCACTTAAGGACGGGCTCATTAGGGAATTGAAATTTAACCCTACAAGTTCTACAATCAATAGAGGCATAATATGCATGCAACCAATCTATCCCAAGAATGACATCAAAATCCAACATATCTTATTCAAAAAAATCACAACGCAAAATTTTATGCAAGATGAACATGGGACAATTTCTATAGACTCTCCCAGCAACAATGGACTTACCCACTGGGGTAGATACTTCATAAGGTTCACAAAACAATTCAGGACTAACATGAAACTTTTTGGCAACAAAAGGAGTAATAAAAGAGAGAGTGGAACCCGTGCCTATCAATGCATGCACATCAAAATCAATAACCTAACATACCTATGAAGCACCATGCCAAGTTTAGTAACCCCTAGAGGGGTATGGTTTAGGACGTCGATGGGCATACCCATGATTCTTAGAAACTCATGAACAATCAATAATATTGTGGCCCCTCTTGCCACACTAAAAGCATGTACCCGTGTTCCTCCAACATGTGCCACTATGATTTTTCCCACATGTTGGGCACCTAGGATGGGTCGCTCCACCATTGCCACTAGGCTAAGCATACGGAAGCCTACATTCAAGTCGAGCCATTTTTCTCCCTTCCCTGGAGGCCATGGGGCAACCTCTCATCTTACGCCCAACATTGCCACACTTGAAACAACCCGCAATTCCTGCCAAATACATCTTGCCACACTCTTGACAATTGATGAAATATATCCTTTCCTTGTTGTACTTGGGAACCGGAAGACTAGTAGAAGATGAGGCACTGCTAACTCGGGCCCTCTTAGCCTCACTCTCCCTCCTCTTATCCCTTGAAGTCTCGAGAGAACCTACTTCTTAATTGAGTTAGCCGGTTACAACCGTGACCAATAGCCATAGAGTATTACGAACCTCCATATTTGACATATCCCTATTGGGAAGTTGATCCCAAAGTGAGAGATGGTCACCGCCTTGCCCACTATTTTGAGTAGCTTGAGACATATTCTAAAATTTAATGGTTAGGGATCAGTAATAAGCCTTAGGGGACTTATCTCTACCATACGATATAGATCATGAAGAAGTGAAACATTTTCTAAAATGCCTCATAGCCTCCCATTCATAGTTGTGGCGCGCTTCACAACCATGAATAAGACTCTAATCGACGCGGTGTGTTGGATTCCAAGGACCACTAACAATGTAGCACTCTGATACCAAGTTTGTCACAACCCAAGCCTAGGACCTAGACATAACACAGCGAATGGGGAACCCGAAGCAACCCAAAATAAGCTTCTTAGAATATCACACACCCTTGGTTTGGGAAGCAAAATAACAACAACAACAGATATAAATAAGGGAAAAGTGACTATGGGAAGTCTTTGATACTCATAAAATACTCAAGAGTCAAGCTCATAGCATAAGTATATCAATTGTTCCAACAACTCCTCTAATATAGATCGGATCAAGGGCCAAGACACTTTCCGGGCTCATCCTCACAGTATCAAGTATTCAACATAAAGTGATATCAATTAGTAAGAGTAGCATAGCTAGTGTCCCCAGACTTGAGGATTCACTAAAGCTTATCTTTTGAAATGCCAAAACTAGCCAAATAGAGGATGATCGAGAGGTGCTCCAGTTCCTACATAGTAACATCATGTAGGCATAGATTGTGTGTTAGCATATTTGAATGTACTAAGTGTGTAGGATGCAATGCAATAGGACATTAGCTAACATAGTCAAAATACATAATCATAAGCAATGGATAAGTATAGTATCAATATCACATGCATGATCAATGGTTGAACTGAAATATGTTTGTAAATCATATATCATGCAAATATTGATTACATGTGTAGGAAGAGACCATAACCATAGACCAAGCTACTATTACTTGGAATCCAAGGCATGTAACCCCCTTGGAAGGTGATTGAGGTATCCACCCCTCAACATTGTGGTATGGGCATGTCACCCCCCAACAAGGTGGTCAAGGTATTTATCCCTTAATGTGGTAGTATGGGCATGTCACTTCCCAACAAGGTGGTCGAGGTATCTACCCCTCAACATGGTAGTATAGGCATGTTACCCCCCAAGAAGGTGGTTGAGGCTTGTCACCCCCTCAACAAGGTGATTGAGCATGTCACCGCGCAACAAGGTGTGGTCAAGTTGCAACACTATAGATACTTTTTATGAATTTGATGCATACATACAACTCCTTAATCGTGATAAAGTCACATTACTTATAAACCATGTAGTAGTTCATCAATAACTTGAGAATTATTGTCAAGACATTTTATTAATCACTTGGTGGGTGTGTAATGCTAGTTCAAAATCATGCAATTCAAGAGTGAAATAATATGATAAAACTCTATGTAAATCAACAAACCAAAATATAGTAAAACCCTCATCTAGAATACCTTGAAAACCATCATCAAATCCCATACTATATCGTAGTTTCATAATTTAAAACATGTGTAGTCTCAATAGACAAAATCAATTCATAGTATAAGATTAAAATAGATAAAAATGCATAATCAATCAACATTTCACAAAACTCCATCATAATTTATAGTCGAAATCCATAATAAGAAATACCCATAGACAATTTAACTTGAAAATATGCAATATTCATAAAAAGGAAGATTGGGCTCCATGGGTGAAAGGACCCATTGGATGAAACTCATATACCTCAAACTTGGGTTATCTTGAGTTGAACTTGAAGAGAACTTAGATCTCGAAAAGAATCCATGAGTCCCAAAGTTAGGCTTGAAAACCTTGGAATTTGAATGCGATATTTGGTTAAGTCTTAGAGTGGGCTTTTAGAGGGTCTTGAGTGATATAGAGTTGAAAAATAGCTAGTATAGGTGTTTCCATGCATAAGTGAACATGGGCCTATGACCCCAATGCCCTTGGGCCGAAATGAAAAGTTGAGGAAAATCTAAGTGGTCATAGACTTGATGCGGACCCATCACGCAGGCCCAATTTTTACTGCTACGTGCTCCTGCCATGTCGCCTGCAGGGTGTGGACAGACACTGGATAAGGAAATTTTGCAAAAATTATTTTTCGCTACGGGTCCTCTAAAATCAGAGTTATACCCATTTCCAACTCAATTTTGCCCCCTGATCGAGTATATGAAGTCGAATTTTAGATATCAAGCACGAATTTTGAGAAATATGAAAATTACGATTATGGGCATTTCCGAAGCATATTATTGGTGTAAATTTGGGATGTTTCACTGCGTCTGGTCTGCGTCGCGCCTAGGGC
>JAPFFP010042769.1:0-13816 GCA_026153255.1 Solanum medicagineum
TGTTGTTTTATATTGCTTCAGCGACCAAGGATGTGTAATGATATGCTATGAGGCTTGTTTGGGTTCCTTCAGGTTCCATTTCCGCCAGTCACATCTAGGCCCTAGGCTTGGGTCATGAAAACTTTGATGTCTTTGGATTGATGGGCTCCGGTGCCATTATCTCTTTCATTATTCTTTTGGTTGCTAGTGTTTTTCATGTCTGTGTTCCAAACTCTCTTTGGTCTCGCTCATTGGTGAGCCTATTAGTGTTTGAAGGTTCATAGGTGTTGTTCCTTACTTAAATTGCATTAGGTCATGCCTTGTGACTTATTGGGTTTAGTGTGGTGGATTTTGATGCTATGCTTGGGATGGATTAGTTGTGTTGGTGTTGTGTCACCATTGAATGTAGGGCCCGTAGAGTTAAATTACGATTCCCTATTAAATTAGTCTTTAAGTGGGGGCTTGTAAAGTGGTTGCAAAGAGGTAGGTCCATTTCTTGTACTGTGGTATGCTTGATCTCTAAAGGTTGAATTCTTTCTCTTGTGAGGGTTAGGGGTGTTGAACCTAAGTTATTTCTATTGGAATTATTTTTGGTGGTGGATGAAATCTTGAATGTCCTTTACGATATTGTGGATTTGGGGTAGTATCTTTTTCTTTTGGCTAGTGCATCAGTTATGTCTATAAGTCAGAAGAATATTAGACCCTACCTTATTATTTTTATGATGGCTTGGGTGATGACAAGTTGGTTTGCCTCCAGAGTGAGGTGGTACATGTGAGTCATTTGAGGATAGTACTACAAGTTTTAGGGGAGGAAGTTGTATGCTAATTAGGAGGAATGGGAATTTTGTTGCAAGAGGATGCTTTCCTAGGTCTTGTTATACAGGGTGATGGTATTAGGGTGGACCCTAGTAAGACAAAGGTGATTAATGATTGGCCTAGACCTTTCAATCCATTGCATATTAGGAGCTTCTTGGGCTTAGCGGGCTACTACCGGAGGTTGTGAGTAGGTTTCTTCTATTGCTTCTCATATGGTTTAATTGACCCCAAGTAAGGCTCATTTTAGTGGGCCGATGAGTTAAATAGATTTTCTAAAACCTTGAAGATTAAGCTTGTGTTTGCTCCTAGCTTGGCTCTACCGGGAGGATTGGAAAGGGGTTGTTGAGCATTGTGATGCTTCAAAAAATTGGTTTGGGTTGGAGGCCTTGCGGTGGTTTGGCTACTCGCATATCATGCTCCTAATAAGTGTAGGACCCCTAAGGTTGTAATATGATGGTTAAGGATGGACGATCCATTTGGTAAACTATGATGGGCTTGACGCTTCTCTAAGATTGATTTTGGTCCGAGAGTTGTCTCCATGTAAGGATGAGGGTAGGTGATATCCCTCATTGTTTGTTCGGACTAGGAATGAGCATTTGAGTAGTGGTGGAGTTGTTTGGTTGACTTATGCACCAGCTATGTTTATGGGATTCATGAATAGGGTCTTAAAACCCTACCTTGGCATGTTTGTGGCGACCTCTAGTGGTGGAGCATCGAATTATGTAGAGCTTGAGAACCATTTTTGGTGGTATTGCAAGGCTTAGGGGATGAGATGTTGTTTTCTAAATATGATAGGTGTGATTCAAGGGTAACAAGAAGGTGGTTAGAAGTCCTTAAGGACTATGATATGAGTGTGCATTGTTTTCCCATATAGGGCTAAGGTTGTGATCGGTGCTCTATGTAGAGTGCCTATGGTAGCCTAGCATATGTTGATGTAGAGATAAGGAGGTGTCTAGGGAGTTCCATCGGTTGGCTAGATTGGGAGTTAGGTTAGAAGGGGTTGGTAAAGGTGGTGTTGTTGTTGTTGATGGTTCCAAGTCTTCAACGGTTGATGCGGTAAAAAGCAAAGCAAGATCTTGATTCCTCCTTCTTAGACTTGAAGGCCTTGGTGAAAGAGGGCAAGGTAGAGGTTTTCTCCCAAAGGGAAGATAGTGCTCTTAGGTACCAAGGTAGGTTGTGTGTGCCTTGTTTTGATGGCTTGAGAGAAAGGATCCTCGATGAGGCCTATAATTCCTCTTATTCTATTCATCCCGGTTCTACTGAAAGGCCTAGAGATCTGAGAGAGGTATATTGGTGGAGAGGCATGAAGAAAGTCATTGCCAAATTTTTGTCCGGTTGCCATAGTTGTGAACAAGTCTAGGTCAAATATAAAAGTTCGAATGGCCAAGCCAAAAGGACTATTCAAATCCTTAAGGATATGCTTAGAGCCTATGTCTCGGAGCTTTAAGGTAGCTGGGATGGTCATTTTCCATTGACTTATTTTGCCTACAACAATAACTATCATTCTAGAATTGGTATGGCTCCTTTTGAGGCTCTTTATATTAGACATTGTAGATCACCGGTTGGATGGTTGAAGTTGGAGAGATGGCTATGTTGGGACTAGATCTGTTTATGGAAGCTCTTGAGAAGGTTAGGACGATTAGGGAAAGGTTGAAGATGGCCCAAAGTCGTCAAAGGTCCTATGTCGATGAGAGGAGAAAGGATCTTAAATTTAAAGTTGGTGATTGGGGCTATTTGAAGGTTTCACTCATAAAACGTGTGGTTTGCCCCAGTAAAGAGGAAATTGAGTTCATGGTTATGAGTCTTCATAGGGGGTTGAGGAAGATTAGTGAGGTTGCATACGAATGGGAAGTGCCTTGGGACAAGGATATGGTTCGTCCGATTATTCATGTTTCTAGGATTGAGGAGGTGTGTTGGTGATTCGAGTGTTATAAGACTCTTGAGGTGATGGACGTTGTGGAGGATGGTTGACTTATGAGGAGCTCCAGTGGAGAAGTTGGGTGGATATGAGTAATGGTTGATTGATAAGGATGTAGTGTTCGCCAAGGTCCTTTGGAAGAGTCGTCAAGACGATAGTTTCTTTTGGGGAGCCGGAGTGGGCATGGAAAAGCGTTATAGGTACCTCTTTCGTTATATTCAAGATTATGATAATATGTCAAGTCCCTTTTTGTAATTTCAAGTCTTATGTTTCAGCCCCTGTGCCATTTGCATACATTTATATTTATGTTACAAGTTCATGACGATTTTTGACACTTATGTTGAGATTTTGAAAATGGTGTATTAAAGTGTACTGTTGCATTGTTGTTGGGGCGGAGCTATGTATGATTACTTTTTTTCTTATAACTTTCTTTGACATTCCGGGATGAATCTTCCAAGGGAGAGATATTGAAACGACCCCAAGAAAAGTGTCCGAAAATGTGCCTCGGAAGTGCCCGGAATTGTAATTTCCATCTATCTCAAAATCCTTATGTTATTTCGAAAATCCGACTTCATTTTCTTTTTCAGGGAGTCAAATTGAGTAGGAAAAAGGTCTAGTCCTGATTTTAGAGCGAACGATTCACAATTTCGAATTTCAAAGTGTCGAATTCTAGCGAGGAATATGCGTTGTAGGCAGACACGCCTCAGTACATTTTCTGTCGAGTTTTTCACGTTCGGTCCTAGACTTTTTGATCATGGGCCTAAGCCTTCTCATTCGTAAAATAGCTATACTTAGCCTTATTTCACCCTCATATCATTCAAGACATTCCCCAATACTCATTCAAACACTTATCTAAATATTTTACTCCAAAATTCAAGTTTCAAAACTCATCCAGATCTGAAGGTTCTTATTCAAGCTTCGAGTCTCCATCTCCAATCTTCATTAAGTTCATCTCCAAAGCTAAGGTATGTGGGTTTCTTTCATAGGTTCCTTTCACCCATGATGCCCGAGCTTCCTTTTCTTAAAAAATTGCATGATTTAAAGTTGATTTACTCATGGTTCTTATTAATTATGAAATTCACTGCACACTATATTGGGGTTTATGAAATTGTGACTGTTTTTTGGGCTATGAATCTAAGATCTATTGTGAGATATGATGAAGGGTTTTAATGTATATTGCTTGAGGGTGTTATCAAGTGTCTATTGATGGTTTTACATTGTATTTTCTTGCATGATAACATTCTTGGGTTGCATGGTTTTATACTATCACTATACACGAGCCAAGTGTTTGATAAAATGTCCAGTTATGGATTCTTAAGGAATTGAAGGTCCAATGCATGTCTTATGAGTTGAATGACTTTATGATGATGAAAGGAAGGTTATCATGTGATGATTATATGACGATGAAAGGAAAGTATGTATATGATGATGAAAGGAAATTATGTATATGATGATGAAAGGATGTATGTATATGATATTATCTTTATAGTGTTGGGGATGACCAAGCCTCACTCGGAAGGTTGTAGCCCCAGGTAACCTTGTTGAGCGGTTTGTACCTCGATTTGCTCAAGAGGCGCTAGGCCCGTGAAACGTTGTTGCGGGTTTGTACCCATCAACCTTGTTTAGGGTTTGTACCCATCAACCTTTTTGGGGGGAAGGGGGGTTTGTACTCCATCAACCTCATGAAGGGATTTGTACCTCATGTACCTCTACAATGAGGTGGAAGGCCTTGGATTGCACTATAATTGTCACTCCTTACACTCGTATTGTGTTCTATATAAGCATGATTTTAAAGTAACTTTTATACATGCTATATTGCTTTATGTCTATTCTTTGTCTATGATACTTAGTTCTTTGTTTATGGTACTTATCACTCGTTGCATCGCATCCTACATACTTAGTACATTCTGTCACCATGGAGGAGCTGGAGCTCCTATTGATTTTCCTCGTGGATAGATGGATTGTTCAAGTTAGCTTATGGTGAGTCCTCATGTCCGGGGTAGCTCAAATATGATATGAGCAACGGAAGGGTGAGAAGGGGATTGGCAATGTGGTGCTTTAGGAGAAGTTCAAATTGTCCTTCCTTAGTCGATTTTTCCCTCTTGAGCTTAGGGAAGCTAAGTTGGAAGAGTTTATGAACTTGAAACAAGGTGCTATGAGTGTGAGGGAGTATTCCCTTAAGTTTAATTAACTTTCAAAGTATGCTCCTCATTTGGTGGCCAATCCTAGATCTAAGATGAAGAAGTTTGTGATGGGGGTCTCTGACTTGGTAAGTGAAGAATGCCAGTCCACCATGCTAGATAGTGACATGGACTTGTCTGGGTTGATGACCTATGCCGAGCAAATGGAGGAGAAATTGAGGAAAAGAAGGGGGCATGAGACCAAGAGGGCCTATCTTGGGGGTAAGTTCCAAAGGGGTGGCCATTTCCATCAAGGCTAAGGGTCTCACCATGCTACTGATAGGGTGTTTTCTAATGACCTCCCCAGGCCTCAAGGTGTTGGTGTTCTGGCTCCTATTGATGTGTGTCGTAAATGTGGAGGGGGTCAGAAGGGCCCATGCTGGAAGGGTTCTAATGCTTGCTATAAATGTGGGGAGCTTGGTCGCAAGAAGATAGATTATCCAAGAAATCGTGGCAAGGGACGGGGTGCAAATACGGTTCCATTGGGTAGAGATGGTCCTCAAGGTAGTTCCCCAAGGCACAATCGATTTTATACACTACATGGGAGGCAAGGGGTTGGTGAGGTCCCCGACGTTGTTATCGGTATGTTGAAAATATTTGACTTTGATGTGTATGCTTTGATTGATCTGGGTGCCACTCTCTACTTTGTTACCCCTTTTAATGCTAAAAAGTTCCATGTTTACCTCGAGATGTTGCACGAGTCATATGAAGTGTCTACTCCTATTGGTGCCTCTATTGTTGCTAGGAAAGTTTATAGAAGTTGTCTTATTTGTATTTTGCATAAGGTGTTGCCTTGTGATCTTGTTGAATTGGACATGGTAGATTTTGATGTCATTCTTGGGATGGATTGGTTGCATGCCTACTAAGCTTCTATTAATTGTAGAACCCGCAGGGTCATGTTTCAATTTCTTAATGAACCCATCCTTCAGCGGGAAAGTAAAGATTGTGGTGGTATGGGTAGATTCATTTCATGCATTAAAGCCCGTAAGTTGATCTCTAAGGAGTGTCTTTACCATCTTGTGAGGGTTAATGATGTGGAGTCCAAGGTCCCTTCCACAGAATCGGTTCCAATTGTAAATAAGTTCCTTGATGTCTTCCCGTATGATATTCCTAGTGTTCCCCTCAAAAGGGAGATAGATTTTGGTATATACCTCCTCTTTGATACTCAACCTATCTCCATTCTCCCTAACCATATGTCCCCAATGGATTTGAAGGAGTTAAAACAGCAACTGAAAGATTTGTGGAGAAGGGATTTCTTAGACCTAGTCATTGACCTTGGGGTGCTTCGGTGTTGTTTGTGAAAAAGAAGGATGGGTCACTTAGAATGTGCATTGACTACCGATAACTAAATAGGGTCACCATTAAGAATAGGTATCCTCTTCCAAGGATTGATAATTCGTTTGACCATTTGCAAGGGGCTAGCTTCTTCTCTAAGATTGATCTTCGGTCCGAGTATCATCATGTGAGGATGACGTTCCTAAAACAACTTTTTGGACATGATATGGGCATTATGAGTTTGTTGTGATGTTGTTTAGGTTGACTAATGTACCGGCTATCTTCATGGACCTAATGAATAGGGTCTTCAAATTGTACGTTGATTCCTTTGTTGTGCTATTCATTAATGATATATTGATGTATCCACATAGTAGGGAGGAGCATATGGGGCATTTAGGGTTGTGTTGCAAAGATTGAGGGAGGAGAAATTGTATGCCAAATATGACAAGTGTGAATTTTGGTTGAAGGAGGTTGCAGTTTTGGGTCATGTGGTGTCGGAGGATGGTATTATAATGGATGCTAAGAAAACTGATGTGATTAGAAATTGTCCTGAACCATTGAACCCATCGGATATTAGGAGCTTCTTAGGCCTAGCGGGTTATAATAGAAGGTTTGTGAATGGGTTCTCGTCCATTGCTTCCTCTATGACAAAATTGACTCAAAAGGAAGTTATGTTCGTGTGGATCGATAAATGTGAGAGGAGCTTCCAAACATTGAAGGACAAGCTTGTGTCTACTCCTATAATGTTACTACCGGATGGGCTTGAGGGATTTGTGGTGTATTGTGATGCTTCCTGGGTCGGTTTGGGTTGTGTGTTGATGCAAAATGGTAAGGTCATAGCTTATGCTTCTAGACAACTCAATGTACATGAAAAGAACTACCCTACCCATGATCTAGAGTTAGCCGCTGTTGTGTTTGCATTAAAGATTTGGGGTCACTAATTATATGGGGTGCATGTTAATTTCTTCACCAATCATAAGAGCCTTCAATATCTCTTCACTCAAAAAGACCTCAACTTGAGGCAAAGAAGGTGGCTACAACTTATTAAGGACTATGACCTGAGTGTGCATTATCATCCAAGTAAGGCAAATGTGGTGGCAGATACGTTGAGTAGGGTGTCTATTGGTAGCCTAGCCAATGTTGATGGTGGTGGTAAGGAGATGGCTAGGGAGGTGCATCAATTGTCTAGATTGGGGTTTAGGTTGGAAGAGGTTGGTGATGATAATATTATGGTTGTTGATGGGACTAAATCTTCTTTGGTTGATGAGGTAATAGCAAAACAAGATCTTGGCTCCTCCTTGCTTGAATTCAAGGCCTTGGTAAAAGAGGGCAAAGTAGAGATTTTCTCCTAAGGGGAGATAGGGCCCTTAGGTACCAAGGTAGGTTCTGTGTGCCTTGTGTTGATGGTTTGAGGGAGAAGACTCTTGATGAGGCCCATATTTCTTCTTATTCTATCTACCCCGGTTCCACCAAAATGTATACAAACTTGAGAGATTTGTATTGGTGGGGAGGCATGAAGAGGGACATTGCCATAGTTGTCAACAAGTCAAAGCCGAACATCAAAGGACAGGTGGCCTAACCCAAGACATAGAGATTCCTACTTGGAAGTGGGAGGTGATTAATACGAATTTTGTAATTGGGTTGCCAAAGACTAGAAAAGTTTTTGATTCCATTTGGGTGATGGTTGATACGATGACGAAATTGGCTCAGTTTCTACCGGTTAACACCACATATGATGCTGAAGAATATGCAAGGTTGTACATCCATAAATTATTGAGGTTGCACGGGGTTCCCTGATTTATCATATCGTATCGTGGTTAACAATTCACTTCAATGTTTTGGAGGTCCTTTCAAAGAGAACTTGGTACCAATGTTCACCTTAGTAAAGCCTTCCACCCTCAAATGGATGGCCAGCCAAAAGAACCATTCAAACCCTCAAGGTTATGCTAAGGGTTTATGTATTAGAGTTGAGAGGTAGTTGGGATGACCATCTTCTGTTGATTGAGATTGCCTAAAACAAAAGCTACCACTCTAGCATTGGTATGACTCCTTTTGAGGCACTTTATGGGAGACGTTGTAGATCACTTCTTGTTGGTTTGAGGTTGGAGGGGTCGCTTTATTGGGATCGGATCTAGTTATGGAGTTTCTTAAAAAGGGGACGATGATTTGGGAAAGGTTGAAAACAGCCGAAAGTCGTCAAAAAACCTATGTCAATGTAAGAAGAAGAGACCTTGAATTCAAAGTGGGAAATTGGGTTTATTTGAAAATTTCTCAAATGAAATGTATGGTCCATTTTGGTAAAAAAGGGAAGTTGATTCCATGATATGTTGGTCCTTATGAGGTCTTGAAGAGAGTTGGCAAGGTAGCTTATGAATTGAAGTTGCCTAGTGAAATGAATTTAGTTCATGCGGTGTTCCATATCTCTATGTTGAGGAAATGTGTTGGTGATCCTAATGCTATTGTGCCTCCTTATGTTGTGGCTGTTGTTGAGGATAACTTGACTTATGAGGAGGTTCCTGTTCAGATCCTAGATACGCAAGTGAAGAGATTGAGGAACAAGGAGGTGGCATCCATTAAGGTCCTTTGGAGGAACCAACAAATCAAAAGTGCTACTTGGGAGGCCGAAGCAGACATGCAAAAGCAGTATCCTTATCTTTTGTACTCAACTCAAGCCTAAGGTACTAATTCTAAGTCCCCTATGTGGTTTCAAGTCATGTATTTCAGCCCCTATATCATTCATATGCATTAATGTTTAAGTTGGCAAGGTTATTATGATTTTACATTTATGTTGAGATTTTGAAAATGGTGTTTTAAATGTAATGTTGCATTTTAGTTGCGATGGTTCATTTATGAACATTCTTGTCTTGTAAGTATCTTTTACATTCGGGGATGAATGTTCCCAAGGGTGAGATACTGAAACGACCCCAAGAAGTGCCCGAAAATGTGCCCCAGAATGTCCGGAATTTTAAATTCCATATATCTCAAAATCTGTTTGCTATTTCAAAAATCTGACTTCATATTCTTGTTCGTGGGTAAAAATTAGGGGGAAAAGGGTCCAACCTCGTTTTAAGAGTGAAAGATTAGCAATTATAATTTTTCGAGGTCCGAATTCCAGACCGCGACCCCTCGTGACGCGCCTCTGCTTATTTTGGGACTGTTTTTTTTAATTTGGTCCAAGACTTCTAAGCCTTGGGCCTAAGTGTTCCCAAACGTGTTTTTACCTATACTTAGACAAATTTCACCCTCATATTACCCAAAAACATTTCCCAATACGCACTCTAACACTTAGTCATATTTTCACCCCAAATTTAAGTCCCAAACCCTCATCCTAAGCCAAGGTTCTTCTTCAAGGTTCTTCTTCAAGCTTCAAGTCTCTACATCCAATCTTCCCCAAGTTCATCTCTAAGATAAGTTATGTGAGTTTCTTTCATGGGTTCCCTTCACCCATGATACCCAATCCTCCTTTTGCTCAAATTGCATGGTTTAAAGTTGATTTACAAAAGGGTCTTGATTATTATGAAATTCACTGCACACTATGTTAGAGCTATGAAAAGTTATGACTATTTTGCTATGTTTTGAGCTATAAATCTTGGATCTATTGTAAGATTTGATGAGGGGATTTGATGTATGTTGCTTGAGGGTGTTGCTAGGTGTCGACGAATGGTTTTATAATGTATTTTTCTTCCATGATTTCATCTCTAAATTGCATGCTTTTATACTTCCATTACACACCCTTTAAGTGTTTGATATAATGTCCAGATGTGGTTTCTTAAGGAGTTGAAGGTCCAAAGCATGAGATATGATATGATTGACTATATGATAATGAAATAAGCTTATGTATATGATATATTCTATATAAAGTGTTGCACTAGACCATGCCCGATCTGGGTGACCTAGTTGAAGGGTCAGCATCTCAACAACTAGGGTGATGTGTGCTATCATCACTAACCTTGATGAGGGGTTTGTACCTCACACAGTAGGGTGATGGGAGCTGTCATCACTAACTTACTAAGGGGTTTGTACGTCACACACTACGGTGATGGGTGCTATCATCACTAACTTACTAAGGGGTTTGTACTTTGGAAATCTAGCTTGGTCTCTTCTTCACATATGATATTCCATATGAACATGGGTTAGTTAAGCATGTTTTACTTATGCATTGATCATACATGCCATATTATTATATGCCTATTGCCTATTGTTATGCATTTTGATTATGAGTCCTAATTCTTATTGCATTGCATCCTATATATGTAGTACATTCAAACGTACTAACGCATACTCTATGCCTACATGATGCACCATGTGGGAACCAGTGCGTAAGTCTATCATCCTCTTCCTCCACGTGGCTATTTTGATACTACTTAAGCTAGTTGGTAAGTCCTCTACTTCGGGGACCTTAGTTTATGATGCTCTTATTATGTATCGAGAAATTCTTCGTTTTTATCTACTTTGACTATGAGGGTGAGCTCGGTTACTTTATCTTGGCCCCCGCTCTTATCTATGTATTAGAGGTGTTTTTTGGATATGTTGTGTATCTATGCTAAGAGTCTTGACTCTATTGTTCTCGATGTCTATGGTATGAAAGTGACTTCCCTTAACCCCGGTTGCCCCATTTTGTTAGCTCTTGATGCTTAATTTATTGCTTCCGCGACCAAGGATGTGTAAGGATGTTTTAAGAGGCTTGTTTGTTGTTCCTTCGGGTTCCCCATCACATTTATGCCCTAGGCATGGGTTGTGACACACACAAAGTCCCAAGCGGTGTCATAACAATTCTAGCTTGAAAGCTATTGTTGTAAGCAAACTAAATAAGTGGCACATGATCACCCCAATTAACCATGAATTATAACACACAAGACCTCATCATGTCCTCGAAAGTTTGGATTGTTCTTTCGGCTTTCCAATGGATTGAGAATGAAAAGAGATACCTCACTTTGCCTTAGTGCTAAGCCCCCTTTAAGATGACTTTCCAAAAATGAGAAGTAAGTCGTGTACCGTAATCCAACATAATAAAAGTAACACTCGGTCAACCAACTCCTAATTACATAACTTGGCATTGTCCTTCTTTGTACCATGCCACCAGTACATTTCCCTCAAGTTTAAATGCTTTTTAGTAGATCCCGGGTGAAAAATAATGATAGTTATAGGCTTTAATCATGATCACTCTCCTAAGATAATCCACATCCAAAACACATAACCGATCTTGATATGGAGGCACACCATCTCCCCTTTTAGAGAAAACCCCTATCTTTCTTTCAGCAACTAACCTCTTCAACATAACCAATGACATATCTAGATTTTACTTAGCCTCACCATCAACAACCAAACAAGATTTGGCTCCACTCTAAACATGATTACCACCATCATTAGAGTTGGCCAACCTCACATCCAATCTAGTCAAATAGTGAACATGCTTTCCAATTATTTCTTCCCTTCAGTAACATGAGCCTCACCTCCCATAGATAGCCCACTAAGAGCGTCAACTATAGTGTTGGCCTTGCCTAGATGATAACATACAACCTTTTCATAGTTGTTAAGGAGCTCCATCCTTCTCCTTTGCCTCAAGTTAAGACCCCTCTGAGTGAACACTTATTGCAAACTCTTATGATCATAAAGGAATCAACATGCACCCCATAAAAATAGTGTATCCAAATTTCAAAGCAAATACCACTGCCGCTAACTCAAGATCATGAGTCGGGTAATTACGCTCATGCACCTTCAATTGCCTTGATTGCATAATCTATCACTTCACCATGTTGTGTAAGTACACAACCCAACTCAAACCGAGCAGCATCATAATACACCACTAACCTACATAAGGCCTTTGGTAAAGTAAAAACAGGAGACGATGTATGCCGATATTTTAAAGTCTTAAAACCCTCCTCACACTCACCCAACCATACACACATGGCCTGCTTTTGATTCATCTTGGTTGAGAATCAATAGATGAGAACCCTTCAACAAACCTTATGTAATAACAAGCCAACCCAAGAAAACTTTGACTACTTGAAGGATCAAGCTTGTCAAACGCTGCACACCCTTCACCAACCTTCTTTTGACCTCATCTATAGGATTAGCTAGAACATCTTCCTTGAATGGATTACATTACGAGCCTAAAGTAACTCTCCCTATAAGGTAGGGAGGGATGGAGAAAGGAAAACTTAAGACACGTTCCATGGCAAGATAAGAATCATGAAAAAGTAAAACATTTCCTAAAATGCCTTGTAGCATCCTACCCATAGATGTGACATGCTTCATACCGATGAATAAGACTCTACTTGACGCAACATTTTGGACTCCAAGGGCCATTTATAAACCTAGTTCTTTGATACCATTTTTGTCATGATCCAGACCTGGGGTCTAGAAATGACATGGCGAATGGGAACCTGAGAGTCCCCAAACAAGCCTCAAAGTATCCAAATTCAACATCATCTGTTCGGAAGTGCATTCAAAATTAAACACATAGTTCTAAAGGATGGAAATGTAGGACTCACGCTATAGGGATATCTTAGGGAAAGGGATTAGCATGGATTCACATATCATATAACATATAATGACTATAGGGTTGGTAAGTATGACTCACTCTATAGGGGCAATTCGAGGATTAGGATCTTCCACACTTCTACATCAAACATACATATATAGCATAATTCCCATAATAAAACCATAATAGCCATAACAAAAAGATAACCATGATCATAAGGTTCAAATACATCACATAACACTTAGATCCGATGAGAGTCTACAAGATGTCCAACCATGCCTCTAGTCATAAGATAGGATGGAGGCCAAGGCATGTTCTGGGCTCACCCTTAAAGAACAAATAACATAAGTAAAAGCAACTTAAGGTAGAGGGATGGTGGCTTGTCCTTAGACGATAGGACTCACGACAACAAATGTCTCAAGATCTAATCTAGCCATCGAATGGTGGATGAAAGTAATCTCCGATCCCTACATGGTGAGATCATCTACTCAAAAGTATGCATTAGTACGTTCAAATGTAAGAAGCATGTGGGGCGCCATGCATGTAACTTACCAAAACCTGCATACGATATTAGATGACAAAGGCACATAATATAGAAAGAGATATGTATAGCAAGGAATGTAGTATAACAAGATGCTATGAAATTCATGATGCATGAAATGGAAATGATGCTCATATATATATTAAGGATGTGATGTCAATTGACATTAGCAAGACCAAGTGAGCTATTACTTGGAATCCTGATGAAATCCCCTTATCAGTAAAGAGGTAGTCAACTTGCCAAAGGTAAAATATACTTCACCTTATGGGCACCCCCATTTCGGATAGGATTTCCACATATAGCACTCCATATCATATTACATAGGTTTCTACTCCTTACTGACACCCCCATTTCTAAGACAACTTTCCTTATGGGCACCCCCCATTTCGGAAAGGAACATACTCTAGGCACATGGTTTGAGGACAGAGAGGGAACCACCTTCCATAGGTTCTAACTCATCATCCCATAAGAATACTTATAATATACGGAGTTATTCATGCTTACAAAGAGATACATGTTTTGCCAAAATATTTCAATGCACAATTGGGGCTTAAAAGCCAAACATCTTTCACAATAACACATACTTTGCCTCAGATACAAAACCACAGCTTGTAGCCATAATA
>JAPFFP010042770.1:0-13813 GCA_026153255.1 Solanum medicagineum
CCTCCAAAGTAATATCAAGATCTTGTTGGATAAGGATATCCATAACTTCGCATTGCCACATGCCAAAGTTATTTGTGTCGTCAAATTTCTCAACATCAAATTTTGCATTAGACATTGAGCTTCTTTGCTAAGAAGTGCTTGTGGTTTCAATCTCTTTTGAGATTTCTTCCGCCATTATAATCAAAAAACACAACGCGTGAAAGTGCCCAAAAATGGTGCTAAATTAATTCCAAGTAAGATATAGGTATAACTTACAAGCTGAATTAGTAGAACCAAAGGGTACAGTTTGCATCCGGAATGGTCGAAAATGGTGGAAACCACTCTAATTTTGTGGAAATTGGACGAAAAATGAGCTGGATTGGATCGGTCAAACGGATTCAAATTCGGTCAACTGCAGGAATGAACAGTAAATCTGATCGTCTTCTCTGGCGAACTTCCGGTGAACAGTGTCGTCTTCTCCGGCGGAACTCCGGTGAAAAGTATCGTCTTCTCCGGCAGAACTCTAGTGAACAGTGTCGTTTTCTCCGGCAAAACTCCGGTGAACAGTGTCGTCTTCTCCGACGGAACTCTGGTGAACAGTGTCGTCTTCTCAGGCGGATTTCCGGCAGCGTTGACCAAACGTTGACTGCGATTTCCGGGCTTGTCTGAGCTCCGATTAGGTCGCCGTTTGGTGCGTTGTATTCAGTTCAACGAGACGAATCCAATGGTGTAATCAGAATTGGATTTCGAATAAAATTCAAAAAATCCAAAATTTGACCCGCCACCGGAAAACTCGACCAACTCTTCTAACCTGGTTCTGATACCAATTGTTGTGCCCAAGATGATTCTCGGAGATAAACGAAATAACAAATGATATAAAAGCACAAGATTTACGTGGTTCGGCAATTTGCCTACGTCCACGGGAGGAAGCAACGGATTTTATTCGGGAGAAAGGTTTACAGAACACTCAAGCTCACACTTTCTCTTATAAAATTCAGATGTTCTTGGTGTTATCTTACAAATGAGGATTGCACCTCTATTTATAGTAGATTATAAGTGTGAATCATTCAAAAAATTGGCCAAAAGTTGGTGGCCAATTTTGAATGTGCAGCCATTGTTGAATTCAACAATAGCAGGCTGGTGACTTGTTTAACAATGGTGGCTGAAATATTTCTATGGTTGGTGGCCATTGTTGACTTGCCAAATTCCAATAGAACTATCATGTGTACTTTACAGATCTTACTTACAAGAACCATTTTATGGACAGGCAATGGAAGGCGGGGAAAAGATGCAAATCGCGGAGTTTGGTGAAGAAAGTACAGTAAAGAAGATAGGGATCCATCTGTTATATTTGGACCAACATGGTAACGTTATATCGTTGCCAGCAATCATGGATCATTCTCATTGAAAAATAGAGTCATTTCAGTAGAGTCGTATCCAAAAGGCATAATACATAAACATACATTCAAACTTGGCCTCAACTGACAAGTAAGCACTCAAATTTTCAGAGTGCACGTCTACACACCTCAACTTTGTCTCAATTGATAACTTAACATCAAACTTGTCTCCACTGTGTCTCATGGACACCTGACACTCAAAAAGAACACAATGACATGTTCTTTGTATTGATCCTTTCATTTGAATATAAACAGCACAATAACAAAAAACACTCTTTTTTTCTTTTCAAATTGTTCACAATAAGAAACACACACTCAATAAGTGGTAAAGGATGAGGGGATCGGGGATCGATCAGGTCACAATTCACATCTGTAAGGATCAATACCAGACTTATGAACTGGCTTGGACAAAAAGCTAGCAATTTAATCTTTCACAAGAAATTCTTTATACAACAGGGGATTTTCTTCTGATATGTGCTCTTTAATTGGACCATATATCTTTGGAGGTTCAAAAGCACCATGGAAGAAGTATGCCACTGATATCCTTGGTCCTGTCTTATTTGCTAGAACTCTATGATTTACACTTACAAACTTGTCATTTGATAGCATCTGTGTTTGGAAAAAAAAAAGAAAAAGATTGAGATAAGTCACAATTTGTGAATTATACAACATTACACTAGTGGAATCCCACAAGTGGGGTCTGGAGAGGATAAAATGTATGCAGACCTTACCATTGCCTCATAGTGATAGAGAAGCTATTTCTGGAAAACCCTCGTCTCAAAAATCAAACCCCATAAGCAGAAGATACTAGATATGGAACAATTTATGAATTATGAAGATAAATGGTAGAGGTAATGATCAAAACATACCTAAGTAGTACTTTTTGCGAATTTCATTCCTGAACTATCACCAACTATTTATTGAAACCGACTAGTTTCAAGTGTTTGATAGGCAAAAGACGTGCACAACTTAATTTGTCCATGACATTTTGCCCACATGGTAGCCAACCCACTAATTCCAAGGTGTGTTAGGATAAATAGTTTAGTTCAGGTGGGAAACACAAATGCACCTGAAAATTTTGGAAACTCTGAAAAAAGTGATAGTTAAGGCGTGTTTTTTATCATTATCTCTTTAGAAAAAATTCCAATTAATTTCTTTAATTATCCCCCTAAGAGTTCCATTTTGCACCATTTTAAACCAAAAAAGAGAGTGTACACCAAGCAATATTACATACTAGTCGAAGAGTGTTTTGAAAATAGTCGGTGATATTTCAGGTAGAAAACGCAGACACCAGATAGTTCAGGTTGAAAACTCGCAAAAACATGATACTTCAAGTACATCTTTTACCATTATCTCAAATATTGAGAGTGTGTTTTGTTGCGAACCCGAAGAAAGTCACCCATATTAACAGCCAAACCACCTTCAATTGGTTCAACATCGACCCATTGGTTATCATGCATGACTTGCAGGGAGACACCACTTTGATCTTGAAGCAAAATGGTAAGAAAACCAGGATTTGTGTGCTTATCGGTACCAAGAGTTAGCTCTGGCTGTGGACATGCCGGGTAGTAATGACATACCAATGTTTTACCTTTGTCACATTCCATTGCTTTCAAGTAGTCTGATTTTAGCCCAAGAGCTTCTGATAGTAACTCGAGAATAGTGTCTCTGAGCTTTTTAACATGATTGATTACTCAATGGATGTTTTCCTGGACATTACTAAGAAATAATCAGACATTACTAAGTTTAGATAACCATGACTAAAATGCCACATAATTGTAAAGATGGAATCTTCTCATAGTACTATTGATAATGTATCATGATCCCAAGTGCTATTACGAATGATCCAAATGATGTAAGCTAAATGATCCATAAGATGTTTCGACAGAATGGATCTACATGATCATAAAGTTGAGCAGAACATTGATTAATTAACCTGTGTTGTTATTAGCTTGGTGTAGAAAAGAAGAGTTGATTTAAGCACTACATGAAAGAGTTCCGCTATCAATTTGGGATCATTACAGAAGACTACAGAATTAGAGTCCGGCTTGCTGGAAGACATTTGTTAATGTTTTGAGAGGTATTTGATCTCAAATTTATATTTCAGCAAGTTTGTATGTTCTATTTGATCGTATATGTCTCAATTATTCATGTAAGGGTATGATTTCTACTCTGCTGGACTTAAACAATGCCTTGAGGTCTACCAGATTGATCAACTATGAACATTTTTTTTGTAAAGGAAGAAGAACTACATCTGTTCTACTAAAAATTCAATGCCCTGAAGGCATAAAACAGGAAAGTTAGTTATCTGCAAAGTGCTGGTAGTTCTTCAGGTTCAATACGACCAGTAATCATCATAGAAATGTTCAACGTATCCCTCCAATTAGCGGCGTTAGATTGATACAGATGAAAATTGCTGTCATATCTAACTCTCCTCGTTGATCTATCACGTGAATAGTACACTTTCTTTAGTTCAACATCTTGCTCGTGAAATTTACGAGTACCATCAATCACTCCTTCCAAAATACTCAAAGGAACACCATGATTTATCAGTTGAAAAAATCCCCACTTCTCTGATGCTTCCTTTATCTCGTCAACTATCTTCTTATGTCGATCATGAATTTCTATTCCACTGAAATCCACTACTGGAACCTGCAACTTGCATCGACTCAATTCGTGAGCAAGTTCATCAGGTGGCCTAATGAAAATTTGTGGAATATTGACTATTCCAGCATCAACTAGTTCCTTAACCCTGGCTTTTTGTATCATCAAATGCCTTTTTCTCATTCGTTCGATCACAATCCATTGTCAAAATTCAGATTTAGACTTCTCAGTACTTGATGGATATAATTGTTGTCAGTTTTAAGGAGGCTAATTTTCCTTAACAGATAGATGAGTTTGTTAAAGTCAACTGATGCTCAAAGACATGTAAAAATCCCTTTCATTTCAATTTATTTATCTGACTTTTTGTTTTAGTCCGTTTTTAAAAAAAAGTCTCTTTCCGTTTTCGGTGATACTTCAATTTTAACTTTCCATGTGATATGTTTAAAATTATAAAATCAAAGGACATTTTGTACATTTTACATATCGTTGATTTAAGGCAACGAGTTTAAGAACTCTTTTTGACTTCCTTACACTTCGCATCAAGCCAAAATCAGAAAAACAAATCAAAATGGAGGTAGTATATGTCCTTTCGTGAAATGTCATATTCAACAACAACAATAAGAAGAAGATATCCGCCGGAATCCCACAAGTAGGGTTTGGGGAGGGTAAAATGTACAGAGACCTTACCACTATCTCATAAAGATAGAGACTCTGTTTCTGGAAGACCCTCGTCTCAAAGATATCAAGCACCAAAAGCAAAAGATACTAGATATAAAAAAAGAACCGACTAAACTGGAAAGCCATTGATAACATGTAAATACAACAAAAGTAATATATATAAACCAAATAATAATAACACAAGATATAAAGATATGAATAATCCTATTAACCTACTATATCATAAGGCTAGACATCATCTTACCACTACAAACTAATTAACCTTCTACCCTAATATGCGACCTTTACTGATTTCTATCTAAAATCATGTCCTCGGTGATTACTATATTTTGTATTAGGGAAAAGACTCAAATATGCCATCAAACTGAGAAAAGGCTCATTTATGCCATCTGTTAAAATTATGACTCATTTATGTCATTACCGTCTGAGAAAAGACTCATCTATACCATTATTTATTAACACCGATTATGCAAAATCACTTCAACAATAATCTAAACACTTTTAAATTAGAATTTTGGATCAAATGTAGTCTTTAGTCATTCTTCTTCAAGAATGCCAAAATCACATGAAGAACACCAAGAACTTTCAAATTTTCAATTTCTTCAAATATTCACAAAATCACCCCAAATTTCAAAATTAGCGTTCCTCCAAGCTAAATACCAAAACTCAATATGTTTTGACATCTAATTCAACCTAACTCAACAAGACATACTTGAAAATTTTCTTCAAAATTTCACAACACTAGGTGAAAAAATATTTTAAAAAAAAAGAAGAGAAATCAGTCCCAAAATTTTAAATTTTTGCTTCGATTCACATTTTTGTTGTTTTTTTATACTAGCTCCTTATTCCATAATATTTTCGAGTCTATGTTCAAATTTTCAATTAATTTAGAGTTGAGGAGAAAATTTTACCATTAAAGAAGATTATATTTTTGAAAATTTGAAGATAAATTTCAAGGAGTGTTGTTGATTAGGTTGAATTTGAGCTAAAAAAGTATTGAGTTTTGCTATCTAGCTTGGAGGAATGCTACTCTCGAAATTTGGGTTGATTTCGTGAATATTTGAAGAAGTTAAAAAATTGAGAGTTCTTGATGTTCATGTGTTCTTAGTATTCTTGAAGAAAAATGACTCAAAAGACTATATTTGATCCAAAATTCTAATATAAAAGTGTTTAAAGTTGTTTAAGTGGTTTTACAAAATCGAAGTTAAAAATAATGACATAGATGAGCCTTTTCTCAAATGGTAATAACATAAATGAGTTAAACTTTTAACAGATGACATAAATGAGTCTTTTCTCAAAGTTCAATGATATATTTGAGACTTTTCCCTTTTCATTATTTTGAGGTTGCAATGTAGATCGGATCTAGGTAAGATCTTTAAACTCTAAACTACTTTTTTTTTCCTTCTTCAATTGTAAGCTCTCTAGACAACTATTTTGCAAACAATTATAGCCTGGAGCCCTAAAGGCACTAATATAATCCCTGTTTTAAACAAAAAAATAAAATAAATAATTAAATAAGTCATGTTGTAGGGACTAGTTGAAAACTTCTTCAGTTATGATAAGAAAATGGAGTATTATATATATTTTGCTCATTTACCTACCTAGTACTTTTAAAGCGATGAAAATATGGGACCCACAGATTGTACCAATACTTGCTCAGTTTCAATTTACTTGATATAATTTAAATTTTAAAGGCCAAACAATTTAGTTTTGATTGTGAATTCGAATACGAGAACTTAATGTACATATTTAAAACTATGTAAAAACAACTATAAATTGTAATGATTGATAATGAAAGATATTTCAAAGATATATGAAAGAACTACTGTAAAAAAATTGTTTGAATTTCAAAATCCAGAAAAAGCCACATAAATTGAAATGAAAAAAGTATGAATTTTACAACTTTTTCTTTTTAGTTTCATAATTTGTTTGTACTACTCTACTAAATGAATTAATAACGAGCGTTATAATCTATTGATTTGATATAAACAATGAAAAAAAATGCTTAGAATTGTTCTTCTAGTTTTGTTAAACTTATAATAATAATAAAAAATTGCAAACAAAATGGAATAAACTTTTCCCTTTTATAGAATTGGAACCATTAGAACAAAATTCACTTGATAGATACATGAATATACATCTAGCAATTTATTGCGCAAGGAGTGGAAGTCGTATAATTATGGCCCAAGCATCGATAATTTCTTTGATAATACAGCCGCATTTCTTTTCATTCATCAAACAAAAAAGTCGATCCAAAAAAATATTCATTTGTAAAAGAATATCTTTATCCTAATTTTTATCAAATGAAAAATTTCGCCATGCTAACTAACAAGGGCAGATCCATGATAGAAGCTACAAAGTTTTAACATAGCTCAATAAATATAGCCGATATCTTTTATGCATATATAGTCATCTTTCCTGTTTTAAAAAAATTCTGCTTTTCCCTCCTTTCAAATATTGTGCGCTTTGGTATTATGAAGAATGTGATATTGGAAAGGGCGTAATATCTTCATCATGTGTATTGGAAAATGAGCAGAGGGATCCAAGTTACATGACTGTGCAAAGAATTGTCAGAGTACTATGCCACCAAAGAAACAAAGTAAGATTCCTGGTGGGCATTGTATTGACGAGGTACGACCCTGGAAAAATGAGTTATCTATCTATTGAAGCACTTGGCCTGGCATCAGGTATCATGAAATATGGATCTCTGCTGATAAATATTGTCTCCGTTGTGTCAACCAAATCTATAGCAACTGTGACTCAAGGGATTTTAGCAAGCCTAAAGCTCAAATTTCAAATTCTTTTCATGAAAATAGCATAGTACAGTGGTCTTTAGGATTAGACGGATATACGAAACCTTAGAATCATCAAAATGCCAAAATCACTTCACGGAGCAAAAAATCAGTACAATCACCTAAATGTTAAGTATTCACTAACATCTTTAGTATTCATTACTTGGTTTAATTTGTCCTCTTCTTAAACCTAATTTCTTCATAAATTTCATTTTCTATACTCTATTTTAAAGAATGATATTGATGTATCTAGAGTTGATATTATCTTTCAACAGGATTTTCATTACACCATCAATATCTGAAAGCTATCATAGAAAAATTTATATAATTTTGTACTTCTATTCAATTGATGTAGCCTATTTCTTAGATTTGATGGTTCTACCATTTTGGGACATATGAGTCTCGAGGCTGGAATGAGAGTTGAATGATGAATCCATTTACGACATATATAATATTTGTAGTTAATAATGTTGGTTCTTAAGGGGACAACCTAGTTTTAAGGCATAGGAGTAACAACTTTAGGTTAGAGTCCCAGTTGCAAAAACTGTTGCACCTATCTGGTCTAACCTTGGTGGGAAGCATTACCTTTTCAGTATGTGCTATGGCCTTCTATTTCCACGCTTATAGCATTATGTGCTATGGCCTTCTATTTCCATGCTTATAGCATTGTGTTAAATATTGCTCCCTCGTTATCTCATGACTTATTTGATGCCAGCAAGTTAGACTTTTGCATATGGCTTTTAAGAAATTTCTCAGGTGGTATGGACTGGTCGATAAGCTTGGGTGCATGCAAGCTCTAGGGACGCCACTAGTGTCACTAAAAAAATGAATAGGACACTTTATAATATATGCCAACTATGGAAATAGTTCTGCTCATACATAGTTGTGAGTTGTGGCATAACAATAATCTGATTAGATACTACTTGATGAGATGGTAGTAAACTTGATTTCCATTTCGGATAAATTCCTTGAGGACTTGAAGTTACTGCCTCTCTTATGGACCATCTTATGCTTTCAGGTATGGGAAATAAGCAATTGTAGGTTATATGGGAGCCCATACATTGCTTATTTTCTATTTTTTTTTTCAGTTCTACAACTTAATGAGATGTGGAGTGCGAAACAATCTTTAGGTCTATGTGGACTCTCTTTATGTTTTTTTGGTTTGAGAAATTGGTTCATTGATCTTTTTTATGTCCTTGGAACTTAATTACGCCTTTCATTATGCTTTAAAAAGCATAGAAGTTTGTCGTTGATTATTCTACATATCGCGAATGAAAGCGAGCTTTGCCCCAGCTATCGCTACCCTTTGGAAACCAAAAGAGCTACCGAAAGAAAGGGATGCAATCTCTCCCTAGGCCTTTGGAGAGGAAAGGGCGGAGAAGAAAACATCCTTCTCGCAAGTTTTTTGCTTCATGCATCCTTACTAGTAAAAGAGGGGCTCTTCGACTAAGAAAGCATTCTGGTAGGAAGGCTGACCACTACATAAGTTGTCATCCGGCCAGGAGAGAAGCAAGTTACCTTTCTTTGATCCCCCTTCCTGGGCAGGGAAGAGACCAAAAATGGACCGCAGATGGTAGTCTTGGTTGATCTTGATTGGAGGTTCTTACACGGCAAAGGCGAAGTCTTCTATTGTGTTACATTTTCTCTGCTACCCCCCACCCCCGAATCGTACTAGAGCGATTCGAGAAGAACGATTAGGCGCAGTTCTATCCATTCCACAATGCTTGTATAATATATTTATATATTGAAGATCTTTTTTACTTGAAGAATTTTCACCACTCAAATGGAATCCAGGTTCTCTTCCATATAATTATTAGTGTTTCCTACTCCTCTGTAATTTAGGGGAAGGTTTTGACATATTAGGTGCTCTGGAACTGCAGTAAGGATATTCAATAACTGTATCCAGGTCATCCTTCCTCCATAGTTAGACGTAAGATGTATGATTTGTCATGGGTATTGCTAGATGCTACTAAATATTTACTTTTGTTACTCTTTTAACACAAAGTAATACTTCAATTGTCTGGTAAAAACACCCACCAAATCATGCATACCATAATGTTTTCCGTAGGCTAATAAAAAATCTAATTAGAATTTGAGTGAACAAGAAATTTTAACGAGGCACAATGCCAAACTAAGAAGGAAGCACAAATAATAACCATTTTGAGTTATAGTGATGATCAACGAAAAAAAGCAAAAATAAATGTCATATTACCAAAATAAGTTTGTAACATTATAGTGTAAACATGGAAATTAATGTATGTGATTTCATGACTCGATTTTCAACCGAGTCAGTCGAGTCAAGAACTATATCAACTCAATTTTTACAATATGAGAGAAGCTATAAGATACAACTCCAAAGTTGAATTATTTTAATAAAAATAAAGTCGAATAACAAAGTGAAAGCAAATAATCTCTCATGTGGTTTGCGAACTATTGGATAGGAGCGGGGTGTACCCTCTGTGCACCCAAAGGATAGCGGTTGTGGGTTACTCTTGTCATACAAGAAAATCTTCCAAGAACTGGTGTTACATTGTCATGAGAAAAATTTTAAATAGACATGTATAAATAACTCAACTAGTACAAAGAGCAACAACGGAAATACAAAAACATAAATCTAGAAACTGGTTATATTTGTTTTCTTGAGACAAATATGGTGTCATGACCCAAGCCTAGGGCCTAGACGTGACACGGCGAATAGGAACCCAAAGGGACCCCAAACAAATCTCTTAGCATATCAATCACACATCCTTGGTTGCAGAAGCAAAATAAACAACAATAAGAGATATAATAAAAGGGAAGCAGGACTAAGGGAAGTCTTTGATAATCATTAAAGCATAAAAGAGTCAAGCTCAAGCATAAGTACATCATAATATCCAACAACACCTCTAACATAGAATGGAGTGGGGGCAAAGACACTCTCCGGGCTCACCCTCATAATAATAAGTGTTCAATATAAAGAAGTCTCAAAATAGCAAGGATAATGTAGATAGTGTCCTCGGACTTACCAAAGCTTATCTCCAAAGTATCAACTAGCCACGTAGAGGATGATCAAAAGTTCCTCCGGTCCCTACATGGTAATATCATGTAGGCATAGAGTATGTATTAGTATGTTTGAATATACTAAGTATAAGGGATGCAATGCAATAAGACATAAGCCAATATAGTCAAAACGCATAATCATAGGAAACAAATATGTATAATCTTAACATGGCATGCATGATCAATGCTTGTAGTAAAACATGCTTGTAAAACATTCAACTTGCATAGTACATGATACATGTGTGGGAAGAGACCCTTAACGGCATAGACCAAGCAAGATACTACTTGAAGTCCAAGGCATGTCACCCCCTGGTAAGGTGATTGAGGCATGTCACCCCCTCAATAAGGTGATCGAGACATGTCACTCCCTTGACAAGGTATGGTCTACTTGTCATGGTAGCCATACAATGGATAATTTGAGGCATGTCACCCCCTCGACAAGGTGTGGTATAACTAGATAGATCCACTAGAAAGCCATAAAAGAGATCATGTATAACCTATGGTGGCACATAGTTTAGAAACTAAGACTTTATATAAGGACCACTTGAGTCGATCCCCCATCTTAAGCCTCAATCGGTGCTAAGTCTAATCCCATGAAATACTTGAAATAATCATACTTTAGTAATAACATGAATAACTTGTAAGAGACATGATAACATGACTTAAGTAGCTCATAAACATGCTTGACCTTTAATAGTGAGCCTAACTTGAACATGAAAATAGATAACAATCATACATGATCCCTTGCTTTAACATGAATGGCTCACAAAAGGTAAAAATCTTGAAATAGGGCTTATCTTGATACTTGCAACATCATGGATACTTTTCATGAATTGAATACATACTTGAAAACCCTTAATCATCATGAAGTCACTTGACTTGTAAACCATGTAATAGATCATCAATAACTTGAGAATTTTTGACTTGACATTTTATCAAACACTTGGTGGGTTCATGATACTAGTTCAAAATCGTGCAATTTGAGAGTAAAATAAGAAGAGAAAACTTAATGCAAATCAACTCACTAACATGTAGTAAAACCCTCATGTAGGGTACCTTGAAATCCATCATCAAAACTCATAATAGATCATAGTTCTATAGCTCAAAACATGCATAGTCTCAATAGACAAAGATCTACTCATAGTGTAAGCTTAAAATAGATACTCATGCATAATCAACAATACTTTGATAAAACCCCAACATAAGTCATGATCTTATTCATAATAAGAGACACCCACGAGTAATACAATTTGAAATCATGCAATTTTCATAAAAAGGAAAACCAGGCTCCATGGATGAAAGGACCCAATGGATGAAACCCACATACCTCAAACTTGGGTTTTCTTGAGATGAGCTTGAAGGAAACTTAGAGCTTGAAGTGAATCCTTCAGCTCCAAAGTTAAGCATGAAATCCTTGAACTTGGTATGAGATATTTGGTTAAGCCTTGGAAAGGTTTTTGTTAGGGTTTTGAGTGATATAGAGTTGAAAAATGGGCAAGTATAGGTGATTTCACGTTTTAGTAGGCATGAGAGTATGACCTCAGTGCCTTTGGGTGCATCAGAAAAACTAAGAAAATTATTTTACTGGTCCGTGTCTGGTCCGTGATGCGGACCCAATGCGAAGGAAGAAAATGTACTGCTCTGTGCCCCTGGCGCGTCGCGGCCAGGGCACAGATGCTCTCTGGAAATAAAAAAATTAGTGAAAATTATTTTTCGTTACGGATCCTCTAAAATTCGGGTGATATCCATTCCCCGCTCAATTTTTCCTCCTGATCGAGAATATGAAGTCAAATTTTGGATATCTCGCATGGATTTTCAGATATATGGAAATTACAATTATGGGTATTTTCGAAGCACATCTTTGGGTCGCTTCAATATCTCCCCCTTGGGAATATTCATCCTTGAATGTCAAAGAAACATGCATAAGAGAAGTAATCATGAAGATGTTATTCCGACATGAATGCAACAATTGCACTTAAACATCATTTTTAAAAATCTCAGCATGAATGTCAAAAATCACCATAAACTTGTCACAATGAACATGAATGCATGCAAAATGACATAAGGGCTGAAACTTAAGACTTGAAATCATGTAGGAGACTTAGATTAGTACCTTCGGCTTGAGTAGAGTGGAAGTGATATGGGTATTGCTTTTTCACGTCCGCCTCAGCTTCCCATGTGGTACTTTCAACTTGTTGATTCCTCTAAAGGAGTTTGACGGAAGCTACATCTTTGTTTCTCCACCTCTTCACTTGTCTACCCAAAATCTCCATCCGGAGCTTTTCATAGGTCAAATTATCTTCCACAACACCCACAATGTCCAAGGGCACTATAGCACTTGGGTCAGCTACACATTTTCTCAACATGGACCCATGGAAGACCAGATGAACAATATTCATCTCCATAGGCAATTCCAAATCATATGCGACCTTACCCACTCTCCTCAAAACTTTATAAGAACCCACAAATCTTGGGCTCAATTTCCCCTTCTCGCCAAACCGGACCACACCCTTCATGGATGAGACTTTCAAATAGACCCAATCACCAACTTTAAACTCAAGATCTCTTCTCCTCACATCAGAATAGGACTTTTGTCTACTTTGGGTTGTTTTCAATCTCTCCCTTATCAACCTCACCTTCTCCAAGGTCTCCATAACCAAATTCAGACCAAGCAAATCTATCTCCCCCACTTCAAACCACCCAACCGGGGATCTATAATGCCTACCATATAAAGCTTCAAACGGAGCCATACCAATGATTAAGTGGTAGTTATTATTGTAAGCAAACTCAACAAGTGGACGATGTTCATCCCAACTACCCTTAAACTCCAAAACACAAACTCTAAGCACATCTTCAAGAGTTTGGATAGTCCTCTCGGCTTGACCATCCTTTTGAGGATGAAAAGTCGTGCTAAGCTTTACCTTGGTACCAAGACCTCTTTGGGAAGGACCTCTAAAAGTGAGAAGTGAATTGAGCTCCACGATCCGAAATTATAGACAAGGGCACCCCATGCAATCTAACCAACTCATGGATGTATAACTTGGCATATTCTTCGGCACTATAAGTAGTTTTGACCAGTAGAAAGTGAGTCGACTTTGTCATTCTATCCATAACAACCCAAATAGAGTCAAAGTATTTTCTAATCTTAGGCAATCCAACCACAAAATCCATGTTGATTTCTTCCCACTTCCAATTAGGGATCTCTATATCTTACGCTAAGCCACCCGACCTTTGATGTTCGGCCTTCACTTGTTGGCAATTGCGACATCTGGATATGAACTTAGCAATATCCCTCTTCATACCACCCAACCAATACACCTCCCT
>JAPFFP010042771.1:0-13811 GCA_026153255.1 Solanum medicagineum
CACACAACATATATTCGTATAAGAGTCTACAGATGTCCAACAATGCCTCTAGTCATAAGATAGGATGGGGTCCAAGACATGTCCTGGGCTCACCCTCAATGTAAATAACATAAATAGAAGCAACACTGGTAGAGGAATGGCAGCTTGTCCTTGGAAAAGAGGACTCACCACAACAAATGTCTCAATTCTGATCTAGTCACCAAATGATGGATGAAGGTATTCTCTAGTTCCTACATGGTTAGATTATGTAGACAAAAAGTATGCATTAGTACATTTGAATGTACTAATTATGCAGGCATGCAATGCATATAAATTATCAAACCTGCATGCAATGTTAGATGATAAGGGTACGTAATATACATAGTGATATATAGCAAAGAAAAGTAATATAATAATATGTCATAAAATCCATGATGCATGAAATGCTATGATACTCAAATATCGGGTGGATGTGACCATAACTGACATCTCAAACTCTTGCGAGCTATTACATGAATTCGTCCAATGTTGACCTCCCATCGGGTGAGAGAATATTACTTGCCAAAGTTAATCTGCACCATACCTTACGACCTGGCCATTTCGGTATGATGGCCACCATTCCTTACTACCCGGTCATTTCTTAAAAAATTCCAATATCATATCATATCATATCAATGTGTAACCACTCCTTATGACCTGGTCATTTTAGTATTGGCTACGATATACCTATTTTGGCATATAGTTTAAGAAAAGAGAGAGGACCCTTGGGAATAGCCCTAACGCCCTCAATCCATTCAGTGCTAATTCATCATCCCACAAGAATACTTATACATATACATGGTTTCAAAAGAGGAAAAAGTCATTTCAAATCATTTCAATGCACATTTGGGCTCAAAAGTCAAACATTCTTCATAATCAATTACACTTGGCTCAAAAGCCAAACCATATTTCCATCCATAATTTTCATGCATAGGAGTAGCTCATTCACAAAAACGATATAGTGGAGGCACCCAATATGCTCAAAGAGACAATAACAATAGACATTTATATGATCACATTCTTGTCATAACCATATATGTGAGCTTAACTCATCGAAATCATTGTCATAAAACATATGTGAGCTTAACCCATCGATATTTCCATAAATTCGAAAGCTCATGAATGCATATGCCATGAATGATATGTTAATAGCAATGGGTAATATAGATTAAATCTTAAATCAATAGTTCAAAATGAAATTCAAGTAAATCCACATTCAAATCACAATTAAGATTACTCATACTTAAATCAAACTTTAAAAGGAAAATGCATATTCAAATCTTCATAATAATCATGTAATTCAACACATTTGGGCCTAAATAACTTAAAATCACCAATAAAGCATAGCCATACTTCAATTGAATTTAATAAACAATATTCTTCAAAACCCATATTTAAAGTAAGCTCAAATTCCTTAAATCAATTGTAAAAAGAGTTTGGGTCTTCTTGGTTGAAAAGGACCAAGAATCAATCCCACATACCTAAGTTCACCAAGAAGAAACAAGAAGAATTCGATGAAGAGTGGAGCCCTTCCTTGAATCCCAAGCTAATTCTCCACTAAAGTCTTTGAAAGGAGTTCTTAAGAGAGTTAAATATAATTCTAAGTTTGAGCATAAATTTGAATGAGAGGAGAAGAGTTTAGGTCATTTCAATGTATTAGGATAGCATAGGAAGTCACAAAAACCTCTTAGGAGTAGCCATAATTACAAAAAAAAAACCATTAGTGAAACGTAATACAGTTTGTTACCAGAGGTTACATGAGATGGCCTCATAGTTTGTGAACCCTCCCGTGAACCAAATCATAGGAAACTTTAGATAGATGAGTTTTTCAAAAAGGGGCATAACGTTTTGCTCCAAACTCGAAAATTAGGTGAAACATGATGTGACGGAAAGCTAATTCAAAGAACTTCAGCTTGATAGAACATAGGCCATCCAATTCTTTTTATGATAAGAGATATGACCATTCAAAGTTGACCCTTCTATCAGTTCTTGTCAAAACCTTAGCCAAAGGATTCCATACTTAGAAAATTGCACGCGAACACCCGTACAGAGGGACTTACGGCCTGTGAGTGGTCACCCAGACTATGTGGCCTCCCATGAAGATCCACTTAGAAAACTTTTCTATGATAAAGTTCTGAGAAAGTGATCCAATACTTAGAAAATTTTCACTCTGACGCCCATACGGAAGGCCTCACAGACCGTGAAATGCTATATGGTCCGTGAGAGGTCTATGTGTGAAGTTCCTTGGCCAAAATGTTGATTTTTCAAGGCTAAGGTCTTCCATAGGTCCACCTCACATCCCGTGAAACATCACACGGACTGTGCAGGGTTCATGTGAGGTGAACCTTGGTCTTAAACTCTACACAAATGCCAACACTCTACACACAAGGGCAGGGGCCACCTCAAGGCATCTCTACACGATTGGTATACCTTTACACAGACCATGGAGGCTTCCTTGAAGTGTAACATTGGTCCAAAACTTTTCTGAACAAAATTTTCAAGCTCCGTTCAGGTCATACAAAATCTGAGGCCCCTACGTAATCTCCCCCTTCGGAACATTAGTTCTCGAATGTGTTTGAACAAGGCTTGAAAGGCTTGAGATAGAACATGAAACACCCAAACATTAAGTACGATCCATATTTCATCACTTGAAAATCATAAGGTCATTAAGACTCATATCAAAACATATTTAAATCATTTTTGTGCATATATGCATGTCATGTTTCATAGCTTATCAACATATAGCTCCTAGGGTTTCAAAGCTATTATGATGAACTTATCTTTCAAAGCTTATAAACTTATATTCATATGATTATAGTTATTAATATTCTATCGAGTTTGGCCAAACATTGAATAGGCCCTGAGGTGAACTTTGGTAGGGAAATCGTTGTAGCAACCTTTTTCCTTATTATGTACCACCATAGGAGCCCTTGTAGTCTAGGCTAGTGGATCCACATAAGCCCTAAAGTTAAAGTCAAAGAATGAATATTGACGGAGTTCTACCTAGCAAGTATCCCCTTTGGGGGGTGTTACGTCACTTTGATGTAGTAGCTCACATGGTCTTATTGTCGGCTATGGAAATCTCCCACAAAATGATTATTTTACTTTATGCCTTTTATATTTTGATGCTCAGACCACAACTTATGATCATGTTTTACTTCAAATCTTACTTCATACTTATACTGATGGGGTTTTGCATCCTATGACTCATGCATTGTCATGCCCCAAGCCAAAGGGCCTAGACATAACACGGCGAATAGGAACCCAAAGGGATCCCAAACAAGCTTCTCAAACGTACATAGAATATCCTTGGTTTCGCAGAAGCATAAAAGAGCAACAAACACATGGTAGAAAATTTCTAAGGGAATCAAGGCTTTAGACTTACGCTATGGGGATGTTTTACGGAAGAGGATAAGCATGAATCATATAGCAAATAAATCTAAGGGGCGGGTCAATATGTCTCACGCTATGGGGGAAATTAGGGATTTGGACTTACGGTATGGGGATGTTGTGGGGAAGATGATAAGCATGGATCATATAGCAAATAAATCTAAGGGATGGGTAGTATATCTCACTCTATGGGGGAAATTAGGGACTTGGAACTTTCATCTCATCACTACCATCATACTACAAGCACATGAAGGAATAAGGACTAAGGGAAACCTTCAATTACTACATGGCATAGCGAGTCAAACTAAATCATACATAGCCATAACAATATCTAACAACACCTCTAATCATGTGTAACGACAACAAAAAAGTACCTGAAAATATGTCTTGAAAGTGCCCACAATTGTAAATTTTATATATCATAAAATCCGTGTGTGATATAAAAAATATAGCTTCATATTCTTGTTCAGGGGGCCAAATTTAGGAGGGGGGGAAGGTCTAACACCAATTTTAGAGCAACCGTAGCAAAATCTGAAATTTTAAAGTGTCAATTTCCAGTAGCAACTTCGCGTCACTGGTGCGACATGCCAGTGTATTATTTTGGTGCCAGTTTTTAGTTTCGGTCTAAGACTTTTAAGTCTTGGTCCTAAATGTTTCCATACTTGAAAATACCTATACTTAGCCATTTTTCACTCTCATATTATTCAAAATATTCCCCAATACTCACTCAAACACTTAGGCTTACATTTCTCTCAAGATTCAAGTGCCAAAACCCTCTCCGAATCTTAAGGAATTCAACCAAGATTCACATTTCCATCTCCAATCTTCATCAAGATTATCTCCAAAGCTAAGGTATGTGGGTTTCTTTCATGGGTTCCTTTCACCCATGATACCCAGGCTCTCTGTACTCAAATGCATGAGTTAAAGTTGATATATTCATGGGTTTTATTTATCATGAAATTCACTGCACATTATGATGGAGTTTATGAAATTTTGATTGTTTTACTATGTCTGAAGCTATGAATCTAAGGTCTATTGTGAGAATTGATAAAGCCTTTTGATGTATATTACTTGAGGATGTTACCAAGTATCTATTGATGGATTCACACTTATTTTTCTAGCATAATTTTACTCTTGAATTGCATGGTTTTACACTAGCATTACACACCCTCTAAGTGTTTGATAAAATGTCCTACTATGGGTTCTTGATGAATTGAAGGTCCAATGCATATCTTACGAGTTGAATGACTATATGATGATGAAATAATAGTGGAATGATGATGAAAGGGAATGTATGTATATGATGATGAAAGGAGTGTATATATAATATCAATTATCTCTATAGTGTTGAGGATGACCAAGCCTAGTTTAGGGGATTGCAGGACCGTGTAACCTATTGAGGGGATGGTACCTCGATCGCCTAGATCCGGGGGTGGTAGGCCTGTGTAACCTTTCTGGGGGTCGGTACCCATCAAACTTGATGCGGGCTTTGTACTCCATCAACCTTAATAGGGGGTTTGTAATCCGCCAACCTCGGTGGGGGGTTTGTACCTCATGCGCCTATCCAAGAGGTTGTAGCCTTGGCTTGCACTAAGAATGGCCACTCCTTACACTTGTATTATGTTCTATATAAATATGGTTTTACTTCATGCATCATTCATATATGTCATATTGTTAGAGTAGTATTCATCGCTTATGATTATGCATTTTGCTTTTGATGCTTATTTATTTTTGCATTGCATCCTACATATTTAGTACATTCAAATGTACTAACGCATACTCTATGCCTACATGATATCACCATGTAGGAACTAGAGCTCCTCTTGATTCTCCTAATGGCTAGACGAATTGTTTAAGTTAGCTTTTGGTAAGTCCTCAAGTCCGGAGACAATATCTATCTTCTCTCAAGCTTATGTTTAGACTGTGTCTTGTATGTTTGATTACCTATTGTTATTATCATGAGGGTGAGCTCGGTTGCTTGACTTGGCCCCAACTCTTATCTATGTAGTAGAGGTGTTGTTGGACATGATATGTATCTATGCTATAAGCTTGACTCTCTTGTTTCTTGATGTTTATGATATGAATGTTAACCCTTAGTCCCAATTCCCCTTGTTTAGGCTTATCTCTTATTGTCATTTTAATTGCTTCCGCGACCAAGGATGTGTAATGATATGCTATGAGGCTTTTTTGGGGTTCCTTCGGGTTCCTCATTTGCCGGTCACATCTAGGCCTTAGGCTTGGGTTGTGACATCATGAATCGAACGATGGCCAAGACATCGCTCGGCCTCACCCTCAAAGATAGTATCCAAAATTAAATGAGTCTAAACAAAGCATGAAAGCAAGTGGATTTTTTCCCCAGATGTGGAGGACTCACCAAGAAATCTTCAACAAGAATGTCTTGCCATGTGGAGCTCCAGTTCCTACATAGTGAGATCATGTAGGCAATAGTATGCGTTAGTACTTGGAATGTACTAAGTACGCAGGGTATAACACAACAAGGAACATAAGCCACAGTTAAACAATACGCATAGACATAATCAATGAGTATGCTCAATAAGTCATGCATGCTCAATGAAATAGTAAAAATATGCATGATGAATCATCAAATCATATGAAATATCTTACATATATGAGAAGAGACCATAACCGACATGTAATACCAAGAGAGCTACTACTTAGAATCTCGATGTTCACTCCACACCAGACTAGGAGTGGTCAACTTTTCCAGGGTAAATCCAACACTTACGTTACGGCAACATCACCCTTTTCGAAAAATGCCTCGTAGTCACCTTACAGGAACACCACCGATTTCAGTATTTGATTCACATGTGTCATACAAGAACACCACCCATTTTGGTCAATCATAAAACTTAAGCTATATAGATCCATTAGCTTATTCACAAACCTATTATAGCAACATAGTTATGGGACAATGGTTATTTACCAAGGTCTTCTCGGTGCTAGGTCACAATCCCAAGGAATACTTTAAATCATACTTGTTGTCATAATAGGCAAAGCATCATAATATCATCATAGTTCATAAAGTAGCTCATCTAAACCAAAGTTTCTTAACATCAATGTACTGCTCCATAACTTTCATAAATTTTGTAATGATAGCATGTCTCATATCACGCATAACAGCCCTTTCAAAAATCATATCATTTATAATTTTACATAGTTTTCCATAAGGCCTTCACAATCACAGAAGCTTGGTACATAATTTAGTAAAACATGGTGGGTATGCATACATGCTCAAAATCATGAAAAACCAACATCTTTAGACATGAGGAGAATAACGAAATTCCTCTTCCAATTATGCAAAATAACCCATCATAACATAGTAAAGCATAGTTATGGTATCATTAAACCCTCATCTTAAATCACATATTTTCGTGACTTATGATTTGATAATATTTGAAACGACCCCAAAAAGTTCCCATAAATGTGCCTCGGAATGCCTGGAAGTTTAAATTCCAGAATCTCAAAATCTTTGTGTGATATCGAAACTCTGACTTCATATTCTTCTTCAGGGGGGTCAAAACTAGGGGAAAAAAGGTCTAACTCCCATTGTAGAGCAAAAGATTAGCAAGTATAATTTTTCAACTGACAAACTCCAGTGAGCATTTAGCGCCCCTGGCGCGACGTGCCAAGGGAACGCAGATGAAAAGAAGTTGTCTTCATGTCCTCCCTATGAAAGGAGAGGTGTATTTTTCTGTCCAGTAATTTTTTGTGCGGTCCAAGACTTTTAAGTCTTGGGCCTAAAACTCTCAAACGTGTTTTTACCTATACTTAGTCATTTTTCACCCTTATATCACCCTAAACATTCCCCAATATCCTCTCAAACACTTAGCCATATTTTTCGCTCCCAAATTCAAGTCCCAAAACTCAAGATAAATCCTAAGGAATTCCTTCAAACATCAAGCCTCCATTTTCAATCTTAACCAAGAGCTTCTTCAAAGCTAAGATACATAGCTTTTAGCCTTTATGTCCTTCCACCGATGGTGCCCTAATGTCCTTTTTACTCAATTTGCATGATCTAAAGTTGATTTTACAATTGGGTTTACTAGTAAGAACATGTCTATGAACTATGTTAAAGCTATGTAAAGTTGTGACTGTTTTGCTATGTTTTGACCTATAAATCTTGGATGTATTGGAAGATTTGATGAGTGGTTTTGATGTATATTGCTTGAAGGTGTTTCAAGGTGTTGATTGATGATCATATAATAGATTTTATTGCATGATTTCATCTCTATATTTCATGGTTTTATACTGGCATTACACACCTTCTAAGTATTTATAAAATGTCCAGATGTGGTTTCTTGAGGAATTGAAGATCCAAAGCATGAGATATGATATGATTGATGTTATGATGATGAAAGAAGCTTATGTATAAGATATAACATATATAAAGTGTTGCATTAGACCATGCCCAATTCGGGAGGACTAAGAGTCCAGATAACCTAGATGGGAGTTCGTACTCATCAACCTAGTGAGGGCTTTGTACCTCACCACCAGGGTGATAGGGTGGCATCATCATCAACATAGATGGGGGTTTGTACTCTTCAACCTAGTGAGGGATTTGTACCTCACCACTCAAGTGATAGGGCGACATCATCACTAACCTAGAGAGGGGGTTGTACCTCACCACCTAAGTGATTGGGTGGCATCGTCACCAACCTGCCGAGAGATTTGTACCTTAGAAAGCTGGCTTGGTCTCTTCTACACATATCATATCCTATATGAGTATGAGTTGCTTGAGCATGTTTTACTTATGCATTGATCATACATGCTATGTTGTTATATTACGCCTATTGTCTATTGCTAAGCATTTTGATTATAATGCCTATCTTGTTGCATTCCATCCTCCATACTTAGTACATTCAAATGTACTAACATATACTCTTGCCTACATGATATCACCATGTAGGAACTGGAGCCCAAGTTGATCATCCTCCTCCTCCACATGGCTAGTTCGGTACTACTCAAGCTAGTTGGTGAGTCCTCCATTTTGGGGACCTTAGTCTATGTTTCTCTTATCATGTATTGAGACACTCTTCTTTATTTTCTATTTTGACTATTAGGGTGAGCCCGGTTGCTTTGTCTTGGGCCCCGCTCTTATCTAAGTATTAGAGGTGTTTATTGGACATGTTATGTATCAATGATATGAGCCTTGACTCTTGATTAAGATGTTATGCAAGCTTTCCCCTTAGCATTTTTTCCCTATTCTTAATCTTTATGTCTTTTATATGCTTCTGCGACCAATGATGTGTAATGATACATTAAGAGGCTTGTTTGGGCTCCTTCGGGTTACCCATTTGTCGTGTCACATCTAGGCCCTAGGCTTGGGTTGTGACAACATTATGCAAAGACAAAATAGCATAATATACATCATAATATCATCGTAAGTTTCGTCATAATCATATCATGTAAAAGAGTCCATAGAGTCTTCATAAATACCCATAACTTGGAATAGATATGGAGGAAGAATGGTTGGGATTGTGAGAGGAAGGTTCACACAATCAAAACCATATTTTAGTCTTTTAATGGAGAAAAATATTGTTTGATAATGAAGAAACTAAAACCCTAGCTTAGCCTTCTTGCTTGAAACCTTGAAGAAGGCTTGAGGGTGTTTGAGACTTGGAAATATTTTGGAATGGGAGAGAATGAGTAGAGTGGAGTTATATATGCTGATGAGGGGTCCTTTAAGGGATAAAATGACGTAGTTTAGGCTTTAACAAGAAGAAATGTCAAAATTTTCCCTTTTTTAAACCTGGCCAAATAGAACCATGAGACCCCGTTTACGGGTCGTAGTCCGGTATGAGCCATAAAAATGGTTTCGTCTATTACCACTTTTTTAACCTTTAAAGATTGTTCTCTGATCTTAAATCTATGACATAACTTACAGCTCATAAGTATTTCTAGACGCCGTCTGAGAAGCCGTAAGTCGAGTCCCTGAAAATCGCACATTTCACCAAGTCTGCTCAAGTTCCACGAACCAACTTATTGGTCGTACAATGACTCGTAAGACCCCTCATAGAAGTTGATAGTTAGAAATTTCCGAAACTTATTTTCTTGTATTTTTATACTTCTCACAGGTGGAGTCTTACATGCATCATGTTATCCATGTTATATGTATCTATATCATGCGTTTCTCACATACTTAGTACATTCCAACGTATTAATGCATATTTTGCCTACATTATTCAAAATGTAGGGTCTATTGTTCCTTCTTCTTCTTGGGGAGATCTTATGAAAACTATTGAAGACAGTGTGGTGTTCTCCATGCTTCGAGCGCGAGGCATGATTGAATGATGTGTAAAGAGCCTATGATCTATATCTCTTTGTACTAAGTATTCTTTCCTTGTGATATTTATATATGGCCTATATCCCCTTTCCCATATAGTTTTGTGATTAATGTTCTAATTACCTCATGAATGCTTGATGGTACGTTAACATTGATCGATTGGGGTTCTTAGGGGTTCTAATTGTCATGTCACATGTAGGATATAGCTTGGGTCATGATATAGTAACCTAATTTGGATGTGATTCGAATTGTTGGATGGGGTTTAAAGTCTTTAACAATCACCAAAATTACATTTGAAGCCACTGAAAATGGTCATCACCGGACAGATCTTGAAACAACCCCAAAATGTGCCCGAAAATGTGCCTCAGAAGTGTCCATAATCCTAATTTTCATATATCTCAAAATTTGTGCGTGATATCAAAAATACAACTTCATATTCATGATCAGGGGACAAAATTGACTAAGAAAGGAATATAACCCAGATTTAGAGTAATCGTATCAAAATTTGATTTTCCAAAAATGATAAATTCTAGAGATGATCCGCGCCCCTAGCACAATGCGGCTAGGGCGCGGAACAGTGTTATTTTTGCTCCAATTTCCTATTTCGGTCCAAGGCCTTTGGGTCTTGGGCCTAAGTCTTCCCATGCAAAGAAACACCTATACTTAGTCATATTTCAGCTCCATATCATATAAGACGTTTCGGTTGATCGGAAAGCTCAGGCAGGAGTAGGTTATTTCATACAAATCTTTCTCATCCTTCTCTAACACTTAGAAAAATATTTCACCCAAAATTCAAGTTTCCCAATCTCATTCCGGATCTAAGGATTTCATTCAAGATTTTAAGTTATCAATAAAATCTTCTTCAAGGAAATCTCCAAAGTTGAGGTATGTGGATTTCAACCATTGGGTCCTTTCACCCATGGTTCTCAACCTTCCTTTTTACACAAATTACATGTTTTCATGTTTATTTGCTTATGGGTATTCTTACTATGAATATGATTATGAACTATATTGGGGTTTGCATGAAATATGGACTGTTTAAGTATGTTTTGCACTACAAATCTATGTTCTATAATGAGATTTGATGAAGGGTTTTAATGTATCTTACATGAGATTGTTACCAAGTGTTGGAGGATTTATTTACAATAAGTTTTCTTACATGATTTCACTCTTGAACTGCATGATTTTGAACTAGCATTACACACCCACCAAGTGTTTGATAAAATGTCTGATTTAGGATTCTTGAGTTATTGATGATTTATTGAATGGCTTATGTGACACCCCGTGACTCCATGCTCTTTTATCCATGTTTCAAGCCTCATTTGGTTAGTTTGGGGTTGTATTAGGTTCATGGGAGACTCCTAATACCAAAATGAGTTCATATTTCCCTAAGAGTTAAGTTATGGGTGATGGTTCATGCGATGGTCAACTTTAAACTAGAATAACCTTCAACACACTTGGAACTGGGTGGCCCACCACATGTCAAAAGAAATCCCTTTAAGTTAGCTTTCAAAATGCACTTTGGTTTCACCTCATTTAGAGTTTGGAGTTAAAAGTTATGGTCATTTTACTTAAAATTGTGGATGCAGAGTTGCACTACGAGCCCACTGTTATGAGTCTTAAGTCGGGGTATGACTTATAGGTAAGGCTTGTAGCAATTTCCAGAGACTTTGAAATTGAGCCTAGGGTTCATGTGAAGGGTTCTACGAGTCGTAGTCCTACCTATGGGTCGTAACAGGGCCCGTAATAGCTGTTAGACGGCTTTTTAGAAAGGGTTATTTTGGTCCTTTCCCACACATTTTAAGCTCTAAATTGACTTTTTATCCTCATTCAAGGTTTCAAAACCCTTAAGTTCTTCATTGTATTGATAAAATACTCTTTCAAACCCTTGTACTAATATTTCACTCCAAAATCAAGTGTCCAAATCTCTTCCAAATCTAAGGATCACCTTCAAGCTTCAAGCCTCCATTTCCAATCTTCATCAAGCTAATGAATGTGGGTTTCAACCATTGGGTCCTTTCGCCCATGGTGCCCAATCCTCTTTTCTACTTAAATTGCGTGATTTAAAGTTGATTTTCTCATGGGTCTTGTTTGTTGTAAATTTCACTGCACAGTGAATTGGGGTTTCATGAAAGTATGATTGTCTTAGCATGTTTTGAGCTATAAATCTTAGATATAATGTGAGATTTGATGAGGGATCTTGATGTGAATGTCTTGGAGACGTTGCAAGGTGTTTATTGATGGTTTTTCAATTAGGTTTCTTGCATGATTTTATCTCTAAATTTCATGGTGATATAATCCCATTACACACCTGCCAAGTGTTTGATAAAATATTCGGATTATGATTCTTGAAATGTTGAATGCCTAATTCTTGGCATAGGATATATATGACTTTATAATGATGAAAGAATGTTTTATGTGTGATAATTTCATGATGAGCTTCTATAGTATTGCATTTTGACCATAACCATATTGAGGTGTTAGTACCTTGATCACTATGATGGAGGGTGAGAAGTCCATTAACCATGTTGAGCGGTTAGTACATTGACCACTATGATGGAGGGTGAGAAATCCATTAACCATGTTGATGGGTTAGTACCTTGACCACTATGATGGAGGATGATGAAGTCCATTAACAATGTTAAAGGGTTAGTACCTTGACCACTATGATGGAGGGTGAGAAATCTATTAACCATGTTGAGGGGTTGGTACCTCTACCACTACTAAGGGGGTGTTAGGCCTTGGATTCCAAGTACTACTTTGCTTTGTCTATGATGATGGTCTCTCCTTACATATGTACTATGAACTATAAGAACATGATTTTTACTACAAACATCCATTACATGTCATATTGTTATATTATGCCTATTTTCAATGGTTATACATTTTGTCTATGATGCTTATCTCTTGTTGCATTGCATCCTACTTACTTAGTGCATTCAAACATACTAACGCATACTCTATGCCTACATGATGTTACAATGTATGAACCAGAGCTCCATTTGGTCATCATCCTCCTCCACATGGCTAGTGGTATCCATTCAAGCTAGTTTGTGAGTCCTCCATTCTGGGGACATTGGTCTACATTCCTATGTTTTGTATTAAAGACTATCTTTCCTTTTGTATGCTTTGATAATGAGGGTGAGCCTGGCTGCTTGTCTTTGCCCCCCTTAAGTTCTATGTTAGAGTTATTGTTGGACAAGATGTGTATTATGCTTGAGCTTTGACTTACTTATGATATTCAAGCTATTCCAATATAAGTCTGTTTCCCATAGTCCCAATTTCCCCTTGTTATTGTTTCTTATGTTGTTTTGTATTGCTTCTATGATAAAGAATGTGTAATGATATGTTTTGAGGCTTGTTTAGGGTTCATTTGGGTTCCCCATTGTAACACCCCACACCTTACAATACTAGTACAATGCAAATGAAACATGACATGGTTTGGACAAATTGACGCTAAATTTTAAAAGTGCTTGCATCTCGTGTTAATGGGCTATATGTGCGTTTAACGCTTAAGAGGGTCGAGTGAATACATGTTTTGTGTCGAATTAAGGAGATTATGGCCTTAAATGAAGTAAAAGAATTGAGGTTCTTGTAGGACTTAGAAGCTAGCAGGTGAGTCACCTACTTGCTTAGCTTAAATTTGTTACTTAAACGGAGACGAGGCTCGACGTCGGATTTGTCTAACTTCGATTATGAATAAAGTCCGTGTTAAGGGTGCAACTTTGGACCATGTTTTAGCATCATAAATGGACTATATGTTCAGCCCAATAGAGGTATTAAAAAGGGCCCAAAGACAATACAAAACACTTAGCAAATTGGACCAAAACTAAGTAAGTGAAAGTTGGAAAAATAGGCAGCCCAAGTCTATCAAGTTGGTGCTCCAAAAAGGGCCAAGTGTGAGAGCCAAGCTGGTGGATAACCAGCTTGATAATGTGTGGTATAAGATGGTAAAAATGTCAAGAGAAAGTCGGCATAATATCCCTTTATAAAGGGCTCCAAAGCAGCTCCACAAGTAATTATTCACTTGAACTCACAAAAAAAAAACAGATTTGTCTTCAAAGTTCTCTCAACTTTTCTTCACCTTGTAAAGTAGCTA
>JAPFFP010042772.1:0-13811 GCA_026153255.1 Solanum medicagineum
TATATATGTATGATCTAATTAGGGCAAGAGATGTGCAGAAAGTATCACCAACCCTTTTACCTGTTCTAATAGTGAATGAATTTATTGATGTGTTTCCTAAAACGCTTTTAGGTTTACCTCTAGAACAAGAAGTAGATTTTGGTATTGATTTAACTCCAAGCACTCAACCTATCTCTATTCCTCCATGTAGAATGGCCTCGGCAGAATTATGTGAATGAAAGGAACAATTAAAAGACTTTTGAAACGACCTCAAAAAATGCCTGAAAATATGCCTCGAAATGCCTTGAAATTTTAAATTCCATGTATCTCAAAATCCCTGCATGATATTGAAAATTTGACTTCATATTATTGTTCAGGGGGTCAAAATTAAGGGGATAAGGGTCTAACCCTCAATTAAGAGCAAACAATTAGCAAGTTCATTTTTCGTAAAGTTTCTTATCTAGAATCGATCCACGACAGTGCCGCGACATGCAGCTGTCGCAGATATGTGTCAATTTGGCCTCCGCGATAGGTCCACATAATCGACCAGATGCGGACATGTATATTTTATTGCCAGTGATTTTTATCTCGCTCCAAGGATTTTGGGTCTTGGGCCTAAGTGTTTCCAAGCATGTTTTTACCTATACTTAGCCATATTTCACCCTCATATCATCCTAAATGTTCTTCAATACTCACTCAAACACTTAGACTAATATTTCTCTCAACATTCAAGTCCCAAAACCCTCATCCGGATCTAACGAATTCCTTCAAGATTCAAGTCTCTATTAAAGTCTTCTTTAAGAAATTCTTCAAGGTCAAGGTATGTAGGTTTTAGCCATTGGGTTCTTTTACCCATGGTGCCCTAATCTCCTTTTTACTTAAGTTGCATGATTTAAAGTTGGTTTTACATTTGGGTTTACTAGTATGAACATGTCTATAAACTATGTTAAATCTATGTAAAATTGTGATTGCATTGCTATGTTTTTAGCTATAAATCTTGGATCTATTGTAAGATTTGATGAGGAGTTTTGATGTATATTGCTTGAGGGTGATGCAAGGTGTTGATTGATGGTTTTATAATGGATTTTCTTGCATGATTTCATCCATAGGTTGCATGGTCTTGTACCCCCATTACACACCCTTAAGTATTTGATAACATGTCCGGATATGGGTTCTTGAGGAATTGAAGGTCCAACTTTAATGCGGACAACTACTATTTTTATAAAGTTTCACCAAAAATTATTTTTCTGGGCACGAACAATGTATACCTTGTAGGTACTCATTTTCCTTCTCAATTTTTCCCTCTGGACAATAATATGTAGTCAGATTTGCCAAATTCTGTATGGATTTTGAGATAATGAAAAAAAATACATCATAGGGTCTTTTCGAGCTACATGGAGGGGTGTTTAAATATCCTCAATTTGAGATATAAGTGAATTACGATTATGGGGGTACTCCTAGGAAAGTTTTTTGGCACTTTTGGGGTCGTTACAGTATTACAACCTTACCGGTTCTACACTCATTGGATGCATGCTATGCAAGTAGCACAAACTACCACGAGACCCCCAGCACAACAAGCTAAGTCGTCATCCCACAAGAATACTTATAATATGCATGTACATACTTTCAAAGAGGCAATAGTCATTTTCCAAATCATTTCAATGCACAATTGGGCTTAAAAGCCAAACATTGTTCATAATAATTCATACTTAGGCTCAAATGCCAAAATCGTAGTTTTATAATCATAATACTCATGCATAGGAATAGCCCATTCATAAATAAAATGGTGCAAACACCCAAAATGCTTAAAGAGCCAAAATCAAAGACATATATGTGATCACAATATTGTCATAACCAACCTTTTATCAAAATCATACCATAAAACGAAATTGGGCTTACACATATCATAATTTTTTTTCAAAATAATCCATGTACATAAATGCATATGCTATGAACAATGAGGAAATGACATGAGTAATTAAGATTCCATTTAAAACCAACATTTAAATTATGAAGTTGGAGTGAAAACATGGTTAATTCCATATTTAAATCCCTAGTGTAATCCCTCATGCATAAATCATTTAAAAAGGGAACATGCATACTTATAACTTCATAAACCCAAAGTAAATCCTCATATAACGACTTAAATCACATTAAAATCATCAAATAAACACTACCCATGCATCTATAGAATTTTAGGAATCATAATATTCAAATCCCAAATTAAAATAAGTAAAATCCATGTAGGTTTTCTTTAAAATAATTTTGGGTCTCCTTGATTGGAAGGAACCAAGGATCAACCTACATACAAATAAATCCTACTAGCACCAAGAAATAACATAAGAAATAGCAACTCCCCGACCTATCAAATCACCCTACTCGCAACCTCTGGTAATAGCCTACTAACCCAAGAAGCTCCTAATATCCGATGAAGTTTAAGGACTAGGCTAATCTCTAATCACCTTCGTCTTACTAAGGTCCATCTTAATAGCATCACCCGACACCACACGTCCTAGGAAGGCAACTTCTTATCACCAAGATTCCCATCTTTCCTACTTACCACCCAACCTTCTTCCTTGAACTTTGTAGTACTAACCTCAAATGATTCGCATGCACTACCTCATTAGAAAACAAACTATATTATCATCACGAAAACAACCATAAACTTATTAGAGTAGGGACTAAATATCTTACTCATGGTGTACAAGTCAAACCAAAGGACACTACCCAAAAGTTCAAAATATCGGAAAGGACATTCAAAGCATCATCTACCACCACCAACAATTTTACATACAAAAACACATAGCTTCAAAACCTCCATTTCTCACAAGATGACAAATGCAACCCCTTAGAGATCAATTGTTCCTTAAGACAAGAAATGGAACTACCTCTTTTGCTACCACTTAACAATCTCCCACTCAAAGACAGGCTCATTAGGGATTCAAGATCTAGATCTACGGGTCCCACCATACACGAAAACATAATATGCATGTAACTATCCCATTCCTAAAATGACATCAAAATTTACCATACCAACTCCATTAAGCAATAAAGCAAGACCTAATGCAATACAAACCCGGATCAATATACCCAACAAAAGAATAGACACCAAGGGTCCACACAACAACTTGGGCACATAAGAAGCCCCACTAGCAACCCAAATGATAGGGAAGAAATAATGGCACACTGGCCTATCAATGCATGCACAACAAAGCCAAGGAAACTTCAACTTATCAGTAATAGCATCGGGCATCTCATCCCCTCCTTGAGCCACTTGATCAACATGACCACCTTGATCTAAAGGTAGGCCACCTCTATGTTTCCTTCGAACATACAGACAATCCTTTAGCTTGTGACCGACTTTACTATACCCATAACAAGCGCCGATACCTCTCAAGCATAGGCCATCATGGCCTCTATCACATTTTGGGCACATAGCATAAGGCATCACACCACCTCTATCTCTCCCCTTGGAGCTTTGGAACATACCCACATTACGGGCCCTCTTGGCCTCACTACCTCTCCTCTCACCACTAGAAGTCTCAGGAGCACCCACTTGTTGACCGAGGTGAGTTGCCAATTTTGCCGCTGCTTTGGCCACTTTTCAGTAGAGCATCGCAAATCTCTACATTCATCATAGAATCGTCCCGAGTTTCTTGAGACATATCCTGTAATGTGATGGTTAGGGGTTAGCAAGAATCCCTAAGAGACCTAACTCTATCGCACGACATGGATCATGAAGAAGTGAAACATTTCCTAAAATGTCTCATAGCCTCCTACTCACAGTTGTGGTTCACAACACAATCATTAATTAGACTCTAATCGATGCGGTGTGTTGGACTCCGAGGATCTAAGAACCTAGTGCTCTGATACGAAGTTTTTCATGACCAAAAATAGGGCGTAGACGTGACACGGCAAATTAGGGGCCCGAAGGGTCCCCAAACAAGCCTGTTAACTTATCATTACACATCACTAGATGTGAAAGCATGCAAATGACATAAAGCAATAGAAATAAGGGCAATGGAACTAAGGGGAAGCTTGCGTGACAACAACATGAAGAGAGAAAAGAGTCAAGATTCATATCATAGATACATAGCATATCCAACAACACCTCTACTACACAGAGAAGAAAGGGGGCCAAGACAAAGCAATCGAGCTCACCCACATAGTCAAAATAGAACATAAAGAAGAATGTCTCAATACATAATAATATGAACATAGATTAAGTTCCTCAAAGTGGAGGACTCACCAGCTAGCTTGAGTAGTATCGAACAAGCCACGTGGAGGAGGAGGGTGATCAACTTGGGTTCCGGTTCCTACTTGGTGATATCACGTAGGCAAGAGTATACATTAGTACGTTTGAATGTACTAAGTATGTAGGATGCAATGTAATAAGAGATAGGATTCCTAATCAAAATGCATAACAATAGGCAATAGGCATGATATAGCAATATGACATGCATGAATAATGCTAGAGTAAAACAAGCTTAAGAAAATCCTCACTCAGATAAGATATTGTATGTGTAGAATAAAACAAATTAGATTTCCAAGGTATAAACTCTTGGGTTAGTGATTTTGTTGCCCCATCACCTAGGTTGTGAAGTACTAACCCTTCACTCGGTTGTCGAGTACAAACCCCCAACTAGGTTGGTAATAATGTCGCCCCATCACCTAGGTGGTGAAGTACTAACCCTTCACTCAATTGATGAGTACAAACCCCCAACTAGGTTAGTGATGCTGCCGCTCCATCACTAGGTGGAGAAGTACTAACACTTCTCTTGGTTAATCGGTACCAACCACCATCTCGGTTATCCAGGTTTTGAGACCCCCCGAATTGAGCATGGTCTAATGCAACACTTTATATATAAATTATCATGTACATAAGCTCATTTTATCATCATGACATCAATCATATCATATCTTATGCTTTGAACCTTCAACTCATCAAGAACCCATAACCAGACATTTTATCAGAAACTTGGCGGGTATGCAATAAGGGTATAACACTATGCAATTTAGAGATGAAATCATGTAATAAAATCCATTGTAAAACCATCAATAAACACCTTATAACATCCTCAATTAATATACACCAAAAGCCCTCATCAAATGTTACAATAGACCCAAGATTTATAGCTCAAAACGTAGCAAAACAATCATAACTTTATGTAGCTTTAACATAGTTCATATGCATATTCTTAATAGTAAACTCATTTGTAAAATACACTTTAAATCATGAAAATTGAGTAAAAAAGAGATTAGGGCACCATTGGTGGAAGAACCCAATGGCTAAAACCTACATACTTTCACTTTGGAGAGTTTCTTGAAGAAGATTTGAAATGGAGGCTTCAAGCTTGAATGAAATCCTTAGATCTAGATGAGTTTTGGGACTCTTGAATCTTGAGAAGGACTTGGGGCTTTTCTTGGTTACCTTAAATTTCAATAAGACTTCTTAAACACCTTGAGAATGGATGGAGAATTTGATAAAGATTAGAGAGGATTTTGAGAGGTTTTTGGTTGGTTTTTAGGGCTCAAAACGGCTAAAAAATGAGGGATTTTCATGTTTATAGGTATAGGGTTATTACCTTATTGCCCTGGAGTAATAAAGAGCAAACTTTAGAACTTTTTGAACTGGTCCACTTCAGGTTCGCATTGCGGACCCATCTCGGACAGCTACTGTTTTTGCAAAGTTTCACCAAAATTTATTTTTCTTGGCATGGATAAAGTATACCTTGTAGGTACTCATATTCCCACACAATTTTTCCCTTTGAATAAGAATATGTAGTCAGATTTACGAAATTCTACAAAAATTTTGAAATATTGAAAAAAATACATCATAGGGTCTTTTCGAGCTACATAGATGGGTGTTTAAATATGCCTAATTTGAGATATAGGGGAAATACGATTATGGGGGTACTCCTCGGCAAGTTTTTGGGCACTTTTTAGGGTCGTTATATGCATAACATACTTTCGATGAGTGTAGGACCCGTAAGGTTGGTACATGATGGGTAGGGATGGTCGATTTATTCGATCAACTACAATGGGTTAGTCACTTCTTTAAGACTGATCTTTGGTACAGGTTTTATGCCCAAGTGATGGTGAGGGTTGGTGATATCCCTAAGTGTCTTTTCGGACTAGGAGTGAGCATTATTAGTATTGATGGAGTTGTTTGGGTGACTTATGAATCGTTGGTGTTTGTGGGTTCTTGAATAGGGTCTTAAAACCCTACCTTGGTATGTTTACGGTGGTCCCTAGTAATGAAGTATTGATTTATTTAGAGCTTGTGAATTATTTGGGGGTACTATTGCAAGTCTTGGAGGAAGAGAGGTTGTTTGCTAGATATGATAGGTGTGCATTGTAGATAGCAAGAAGGTGGTTAGGATTCTTCAAGTATTACAGTATGAGTGTGCATTAGTTTCTCCGATAGGGCTAGTGTTGTGATTGGTGCTCTAAGTAGTCTAGTGTGTGTGGATAATGGTGGCAAGGAGGAGACTAGTGGGGTCATCTTTGGCTAGATTAAGGGATTAGGTTGGATGTAGTATTCTTGATAGTTCCAAATCTTCTATGGTTGGAGAGGTCTAGATTAAGCAAGGTCTTGATTTCGTCTTATTAGGGTTGGAAGTTTTTGGTGAAAAGAGGATAGAGTGGAGGTTGTCTCCCAAGGGGGAGATATTGGTTATGGTACCAAGTGGGTTAGGTGCATTTAAGGTTGACAATTGGGTTGAGGATTGTGATTCCTTATAGAGTGTAGAGGGAGGTTGGTGAGGTTGTATAAGTTTGGGAATTATCTATAGTGGGGGTACGGTTTATCCGGTTTGTCATGCTTCTAGGTTGAGGGGATGTATTGGTGACTCTAGTGCTATAGAACTCTTTGAAGTTGTGGGTGAGGTGGAGGATAAGTTGTCTTAGAAGGAGGTCCCAATGTAAGTGTTGGATGGATGAGTGGAGAAATTGATTAATAATGATGGGGTGTTCACCAAGGCCCTTTAGAAGAGTCGTTTATCCAGTTGTGTTTCATGGGGAGCTAGTGCGGGCATGGAGAAGCAATATCCGTATTTCTTTTCATATTATGATGACATTTCAAGTCCTTTTTGTGATTCCAAGTCTTGCATTTCAGCCCCTATGTCATTCATATGCATTCATGTTTGAGTTGGCAAGTTTATGATGATTTTACACTTACGTTGAGATTTTGGAAATGGTGTTTTAAATATAATGTGGCATTCTTGTTGGGGCTGATTTTTTCATGATAACTCTTGTCATGTACATTTCTTTTACATTTGGGGACGAATGTTCCCAAGGGGGAGATATTGAAACAACCCTAAAAAGTGTCTGAAAATGTGCTTTGGAATTTTAAATTCCATGTATCTTAAAATATGTGCACTATATCAAAAATTCGACTTCAGATTCTTCTTTAGGGCATCAAAATTAGGGAAAAAAGGGTCTAGCCCTGATCTAAGAGCAAACGATTAGCAATTTCATTTTTCATAACTTTTCTTATCCACAATTGATCCAAAATAGTGATGCGACATGCAGCTGTCGCGGACATATTTTAATTGAGCCTCCGCGACAGGTCTGTGTGACAGACTAGATGCAGAGCTATGTATTTTGTTGCTAGTGATTTTTATCTTGGTCAAATGCTTTTGGGTCTTGGGCCTAAGTGTTCCCAAATGTGTATTTACCTATACATAGTCATATTTCACCCTCATATCATCCTAAACATTCCCCAATACTCACTCAAGCACTTAGACTAATATTTCTCTCAACATTCAAGTCCCAAAACCCTCATCCAGATCTAAGGAATTCCTTCAAGCTTCAAGTCTCCATTAAAGTCTTCTTCAAGAAATTCTTCAAGGTCAACGTATATAGGTTTTATCCATTGGGTTCTTTCACCCCTGGTGCCATAATCTCCTTTTTACTTAATTTTCATGATTTAAAGTTAGTTATACATTTGGGCTTACTAGTATGAACATTTCCATAAACTATGTTAAAGCTATGTGAAGTTGTGACTGTTTTGTTATGTTTTGAGCTATAAATCTTGGATCTATTGTAAGATTTGATGAGGGTTTTGATGTATATTGCTTGAGGGTGTTGCAAGGTGTTGATTGATAGTTTAACAATGGATTTTCATTCATTATTTCATCTATAAGTTGTGTGGTCTTGTACCCCTATTACACATTTGCCAAGTGTTTGATAAAATGTTCGGATATGGGTTGTTGAGGAATTGAAGGTCCAATGCATCTCTTATGAGTTGAATGACTTTATGATTATGAGAATAATGTTTGTATGAGCTAATTTATGAGAATTGTCTATTATTCTAAGTTGGCCATGCCTTGATCAAGAGGTACCACACCTTGACCATTATGATAAAAGGGATGATGTTCATTAACCAAATTGAGGGGTCAATACCTCATTAACCGAATTGAGGGGGTTGATACCTCAATAACAAAAATGAGGGGGTTGATTCCTCATAAACTAAATTGAGGGGGTTGATACCTCATTAACAAAATTGAGGGGTTGATACCTCATTGACCAAATTGAGGGGTTGATACCTCATTAACCAAAATATGGGGTTGATACCTCAATCGCCTTAGGGGTGGGTGGTGTATGATGATAATCAAATTGAGCAGTTGATACTTCAATCACCTAGGATGGGAGGTGGTAAGCCCATTAGCCAAAGGATGGTCTCTTTCTACTTACATACTATGTTCTATATAAGCATGATTTTACTTCACGCACTATTCATATATGTAATTTTGTTATTATGTTGTCCGTTGCCTATGTTTATGCATTTTGATTACGTTGCTTATCTCTGTTGCATTGCATCCCACATACTTAGTACATTCAAAGGTATTAACGTATACACTATGCCTACTTTATGTTGCCATGTATGAACCGGAGCTCCATTTGGCCATCATCCTCCTCCATGTGGCTAGTGGTATCCATTCAATCTAGTTGGTGAGTCCTCCATTCCAGGGACATTGGTTTCATTCCTATGCTATGTATTAAAGACTATCTTTACTTTTTGGTATGATTTGATTATTAGGGTGAGCCCAGTTGCTTATCTTGACCCCCGCTAAGTTCTATGTTAGAGGTGTTGTTGGACAAGATATGTATTATGCTTGTGCTTTGACTCATTTATGATATTCCAGCTATTTTAAGTGTAAGTCCCTCTCCCTTAGTCCCAATTCTCTTGTTTATGTTTCTTATGTTTAATTATCTTACTTCCGCGACCAAGGATGTGTGATGATATGCTACGAGGCTTGCTTGGGGTTCCTTCGGGTTCCCAATTCATCCGTCACATCTAGGCCCTAGGATTGGGTCGTAAAAACTTTCTAGAAAAGGGTTTATAAGGCCTAGTATGTTCCCTTGAGGTGTAGCAGTGTTATTTGTATATAAAACAGATGGCACCATGAGAATGTGCATTGACTACCGACAATTGAATATAGTGTCAGTTAAGAACAAATATCCCCTCCCTAGGATTGATGATTTATTTGATCAGTTATAGGGTGAAAATGCTTTTCAAAAATTTATTTGAGATCACGTTATCACCAAGTGAGAGTGAAGGGGAACTATATGCCTAATACATCTTTCCAAACAAGACATAGGTACTTGCATTTCTTGTTATGTCATTTGGGCTAACAAATACACCAACTATTTTTATGGATTTGATGAATTCGGTATTCAATCCATTTTTGGATGTATTTGTGATAGTATTTATAGATGATATTTTGGTGTTGAAACGATCCCAAAAAGTGCTCGAAAATGCGCCTCGAAAATGCTTGAAATTTTAATTTTCATATATCTCAAAATTTATTTGTTATTTTGGAAATTCGACTTCATATTCTAGTTCAGGGGGTCAAATTTAGGGGAAAAGGGGTCTTACCCCAATTTTAGAGCAATCGTAGCAAAATTTGAATTTTCAAAATGAGCCCAAAACAGTGTCCAAGCATGCCCTCCAAGCGACGCGCCCCTATACAAAAATGCTCCAGTTTTATTTTTCGGTCCAAGACTTTTATGTCTTGGGCCTAAGTCCCCACATGAGTGAGAATACCTATACTTAGCCTTATTTCACCCTCATATCAACCTTAACATTCCCCAATATTCTCTCAAACACTTAAACTCATATTTCACCCTAAATTCAAGTCCCAAAACTCAAGACCAGTCTTAAGGATTTCATTCAAGCTTCAAGACTCTATCTCCAATCTTTTTTAAGTTCATTTCCAAAGCTAAGGTATGTGGGTTTGTTTCATGGGTTCCTTTCATCTATGATACCCAAGCCTTCTTTTACTCAAATTGGATGATTTAAAGTTTTATAAATGGGTCTTGCATATTATGAAATTTACTACACACTATGATAAAGTTATGTGAAATTGTGACTGTTTTGTTATGGTTTGAGCTATAAATCTTGGATCTATTGTATGACTTGAGGAGGGGTTTTGATGTATATTGCTCTGTGAATCCATGCTAATCCCTTTCCCTAAGATATCCCAATAGCGTGAGTCCTACTTTCCCGTCCCTTAGAACTATGTGTTCAATTTGAATGCGTTTTCGAACTGATAATGTGAATTTTGGTACTTTCAGGCTTCTTTGGGGACTTTGGGGTTCCCATTCGCCGTATTATTCCTAGACCCCTAGTTCGGGTCATGACAGAGATGGTATCAAAGCACTAGGTTTATCAATTGGAGTCCAACATGCCTTTTCAAATAGAGTCTTATTCATAGGTGTGAAGCACACCAAATCTATGGGTAATAGGCTATAAGAAGCTTAAGAAAATGTTTCAGTTTTTCAAGATTCTTATCATGCTATGGAACAACTCTTGAGATTTTCTGTCTCGATCCCTCTCTATCGGATAGAGAGAGTTGCTTTAGGCTCATTATGAGATCTATGCAAGGAGGATGATGTAGCTGATCTTATATATGAGGTTAGCCAGGAGTTGGTGAATGGAAGGAGTTGGCAAAAGATGTTTACTGTTTGGCTAGATTGGGTGTTAGTTGGTCAGATCTAATGATGGAGGTATTTATGTTTAGAATGGGGTGAAAACTTTTTTGGTTGTTGATGTTAAGACTATGCAAACTTGGACCCATCATTGGTTGTGTTTGAAAAGGTGATTGCCGGAAATAAGATAGAGGTTTTCTCCCAAGGGGGAGATAGTTCAATTTGCTACTAAGATGTATTGTATATTTCGTATGTTGATGGTCTTAAGGAAATTATCATGAGTAAAGCCCATAACTCTCATTATTGTATTCACCCGAGATCTACTAAACGGTACAAAGGTTTGAGAGGAGTGTATTGGTCGCATGGTATAAGGAAGGATGTAGTCAAGTTTGTATCCGAATGCTCTAATTGTCAAAAAATGAAGGTAGAACACCAAAGACACAGTGGTTTGACTCAAGATATTGAAATTTCTATTTGGAAGTAGGAAGAGACAAATATGGATTTTATGGTTGGTTTGCCTTAGACCAGAAAGCAATTTGATTCATTTTGGGGTATTGTTGACTAGAGGACTAACTCGGCTCATTTCTTATCAGTTGAGACTACTTTAAATGTTGAGGACTATTTAAACTGTGGAGGACATGATGACATCTTGCATGTTAGAATTCAAGGTTAATTGGGGTGATCATCTACTGCTAATTGAGTTCACTTACAATAATAGCATTCATGCTAGCAGTGGTACGGCGCAGTTTGGGGCTTTGTGGGGTAAAAGGTGTAGGTCTTTGGTGGTATGGTTTGGTTTAGATAAGCTGACTTCTATAGGCCTGGGTTTTGTATTGGAGGCTACAAAGAGATTGGGACTAGTTAGGGAAAAGTTGAGGATGGTTCGAAGTCATCCAAGGGGTTTTACTTAGATGTTGGAAAGAGAGATCATGAGTCTTGTATTGGTGATTGGGTGGATGTGAAGGTATCACATATTAAGGGTGCAATGCATTTGGAAAGGAGGGCAATTTATGTTTCTCGGTATATAAGCCCTCATGATATAGTTGAGTGATATGGGAATGGCTTGTAGATAGGATTTGCCTTCGAGCATAAGTTTTATTCATTCGGTTTTCTATATGTCTAAGTTAAGGAAGTTGGTTAGTGATACTAGTGCTATTGTTCCTTTGGAAGGAGTTGAGGTTGAGGATAACTTGTCAGATGAGGAAGTTTCGATTTTTGATCTTGCATGGGCAAGTGGAGAGGCTTCGCAACGAGGATCAACATATTGAAAGTGCTACATGGGGAGTGGAATCAAGTAGGATGCGACCATACCTCTATCCTTTCCAATCTACTCAAATGTAAGGTATTAGGTTCTTCTTATTCTGAACGGTCCTAATACTTTGGCTCTTGAGTCTCAAGTCATGACGTGCATACATGTGCATGAAAATGATTTATTTTATGATTTTTAAAATCATTTGAATATGCTTTGATATGAGTTTTAACGATTTGATGATTTTCAAATGGTGAATTATGCATTGTATCTTGTAATTGGAAGTTTCATGTTCTAATTCAAGCCTTCCAAACCTTGTTCTTCCACATTTGAGGATGAATGTTCCCAAGGGGAGATGACGTAAGGACCCGAATTTTTGTATAGCTTCAGTGGCGCTTCAGATTTGGTTTTGGAAAATTTTGGGCCAAGGTTATCACCTTATGGAAGCTCCAAGCTCGATCTAAGTTCACTTTCAAGACTTCAATTCAAGCTTATTTTATGTTGTTTAAGGCCATCATGGGTCTCCTACATCAAGTCAAGTTCAAAAGAATTTCAGTGGCTATGTTTTTCACAAGTATTGATAGAAGAGTCAACTTTAAATGGGAATATCTCTTATCACAAAATGAACTCGGTGGCCCACAACTTATCAAAGTAAAGATCTTTGAATTAGCTTTCCAACGCACTTAGTTTCACTTCATTTCGTGTTCGGATGAAGAAGTTATGCCCATTTTCGTAAGACCATCCAATGATGTGTTGCCACACGGGCCGTGAGGCTTCTCACAATCCGTGGAAACAAACTTGATCCTGAAATGTCTATTTGGCAAAATTATTGGGGTACGACTAGTGATACTAGCCATATGGCCTTCAAGGGTGAGGAAAATCGTAAGTGTGGTGCAATCTTAGTGTGGAGAAATGATTTTTGTGGCCAAGTGTGGCACCACAGCTCACCACACGAACCGTGGTGAGGGTGATGAGCTGTCTGGGCTAACATGGTGTCTTCAAGGTTGGCTGGAGAGTTCTGTTGCTAAGGTTGGTGCCACACCCAACCCCACGAACCATGGTGAGGCTCACGACCTGTTTACCCAAATGTGTGACTCACCTTGGTGTTAAATAAAAATTCTAAGTATTGAGCCAAATTCCAACTTCCAAACTTTTTTGCGAAGTGTGAGTTCACCGGCAAGTTCACGGACCGTGTAATGCCACACGGCCCGTGAAGTGACTTTGACCAAAGTTTCTATACGATTCATTAATTGCATTTTCCTAAATTTGGTTATTTTTATTGGTCTTTTGGGAATTCCTTGTATCGCCCCAAAGTCCTGTTAGGGCGGACCGGCACCCGTTGCCGATAAGGCTCGGTTGAACCAAGCTGTAACTACGCGCTTACTATATATATTATAAGGTTTTTCTACCTTTAACATGCCTTAAAGTAGATAAACAGTGATAACAAGCCAAAGGAAATGCATCTGACTAGGCCGTTGGGGCCACGGTGTTTAAAGTACGAGACATGACTTCACTTCGCTTTACATAGTCTACAAAGCCTCTTAATAAAGAAAAACGTCTGATAAGGGTCAGGACAAGCCCCGCCTCAACTAACTGTACAATATAAACATAAGCTCTAGACATATACAAAGCCCCGAAGCAACCTGGA
>JAPFFP010042773.1:0-36491 GCA_026153255.1 Solanum medicagineum
CCCAGTGTAATCCCACAAGTGGGGTCTGGGGAGGGTAAAATGTACGCAGACCTTACCACTACCACAAAAGTAGAGATCTTACTCTAATTAAAATATCACAATAGTTGTGTATTTTAAATTTCAGTATTTTATAATTTGTTAGATATTAAAAAGTTATATTATTATTGTTATATTATTTACCATTTCTCTAACAATCTAAGAAACTATGACAATAATTCTACTCTTTAAACTATTTTTGATACTACAAATATTGGTACTAATCCCGCTAATCCTATTCTGATTGAACTACCATACGCTAATCCTTTTTTGAACGTGTAAAATATTGAAATATTTGCAAATGAAATTGTAAAAGATGACAATAACGAATTTTCTTTTTGCTCGATGTTCAAGGTGTTGCACATGTTTTATTAAATCCATAACCGAGTGCTGACATTGATGATAAAATTTCAGAATCATAACAATACGTCAATAAGGTATATCGCAATACCATATGGTAAACAAGTTGTAATGAACTGTTTGATGTGTATTCTAGTTGCGAAGAAGACAAGGCAATTTGGGAAGCCTTAATTAAGAACTTTACTACTGAAGACACATCTAAAAAAAATTTGTACTTGGCAGATATTACCATCTGATGAGCTAAGTGAAAGATTTAAAAATTTTAATCAATGAACATATAAAATTGCTCGAGGACTTATAGGCAGAAGTAATTTCCGTACCAGAAATATTTTCTGCTATAGTGTTGAACAAATATATCAATAATATTCTCAAAATACTTATGAGAAATAACATTGCAACTTTATTTAACTATTAACACTTTCACCCTTTTCTAGTGTCATGCTTTTGCTACGGCAACTCTGGCATTATGTATCAGGTCTTTATAGACATGGACAAATGGTGGATGATATATACCAACACTCTAGTGGGTACTACATTGATTCTTTGTCCTAGTCGAAACTAAAATGGCTTAACAAAATAAGAACCATGTAAACAAATATTAATACTTCATTCGAACTTTGGAATATGAATGTTTGTTAACATGGCTCACTCTATTTTCTTCCTTTATACAGCCATTTCAGTTGTCAGTGGACAAAGAATAGATGGACTACCTAGTTAAGTTGTATGTATAAGTTATCTCTGTTTGTCCACATTACTAAAGACATGTTATACAATGTCATAGTGACGCCTCAAATATTTTGTAGAAAGGTTGTTTTTTGTCCGACCTACCTCAATATTTATTTTCATTAGGGGACATAAACCATTTTGGATTGAACCAAAGTTATGGGTTAGGTCAGAATTTTGAAGTGAACTGAAATTCGAGATAAATTAAGTAAGAGTTAGGGTTTTGTGTTGATTAGAATTTTGAAGTGAACTGAAATCAGAGATAAATTAACTAAGAGTTAGGGTTGGTGTTGGATAAATCAAGTGGGATTTGTTGAGGAAATTTATTTAATGATTTTTGTGCTTTATACAACTATTTTAGGAATGAAAAGGAAAAAGATAAGTCTGACACCCTATAACTCTATCCTCACATGTACCTATATTTCAAGCCTCATTCTTATATGTGCGAAATGTATTAGGGTCATAAGAGACCTCAAGTACTTAGTCGAGTTTAAAACTTTCCTATAAATTGAGTTTCTAGTATTAGATTATGCAAAGATAAACTTTAAATGATCATAACTTCTTAAACATAAATAATTAGATATCCCATAACTTACCAGATGAAATCCCTTTGAATTATCTTTCCAACACAACTGGTTTCACCTCATTTGGAGTTCGGAGTCAAAGGTTATGAACATTTTACTGAAGACTGTGAAAGTAGAGATGAACATTTTTAAGCATAGGATTGACGTTTTTACACCTAGATAAAGTCCTAAACATGTTCGATTTATCTTTTTACGCTAAAAACTCTCTCAAATGTAGAAATAAGGTTTTAAGAGAGAAAAAGGTCTGGGGTTTGAAGACAAACTTGAGAATTCTGCCAAGATACTTCAAGGTTCAAAACTTCCAGTTATGTAAAATGCTACCTAAAACATGGAGTCTGTTCTTCCATGTGCCCATAACCCAGAATGATGGTAATGTGAGTAAATTGAGTCTCCTATGAATGTTTCTTGAAGGGTTTTCTTAGAATCTAATTTATTGCTACATAATCTTTCATGAATTATCATTTTACGATTTAATTACTTGAATTAAATGATTTTACCTTATTACCTTATTACAACATGATTTCTTATTATTTTCACATATTTTACTTATATGAGCATGTATGAACATAATTTGAGCTTAAAAGGTCTATGCAATCCCTAAATGATTTAATTCTACAAGTTTTCTTCTAAATGGTATGTGTTAGAACAATGCATGATTGAGTCTTTATGAGTCAAGAGGTTAACCCTAAAATGATGTAACCAAAGGGTTGAAGGTTGATGTGATGAGTTCAGTTGATAAATGTCCAATGAGACTAGATAAACGAGTTAACCATAACGTTAATATCATATGAGCATATAAGTCTTAGGAGTATTGAGCACTGAATTGGGTAAGAGTAAGTCCAACTTGAACTCAATAAATACATAGTTGGCGTAAGAGAGGATTGAACCATAAAACCATATGTTTCCTATTGTCCCAAAATAAGGACTTGATGTTACTGATTTTGGATCTATTGATGGAATGTCCTATACCTTCAGTAGGATATTGGATGGATGTGGCAACGACATTGCTTCGTTGTATCATCAACAACTCATAGGTGATGGTTCTCGGTTAGAGAAATTCCCAAATAGGCCTTGATCGTACTCCGAGTGGATGGGACATATATGATAGATGAGTAGTCATTGTCTAAATTATATTCTTTCTTTAGGATCTTGAAATGATGACCGAGCTTCCTATTTCTTGAGTTGAGCTATTTGAGTTGATGTTATTCTTCCTTTACGTGTTTGTTTCTGCCATTGTACATGCTTGTATATTCCACTTATTGATGTCCATTTGGGCTTGCATCTTTGTTTGATGCAGAAGCAGGTACTAGTGGTCATCAACAGGTACCTCATTGGAGACCTATTTGCTTTCAGTTGATTGGAGAGCCCTCCTCTACTCTCAGAGGAAGTGATATGTCATTTCTAGCTTTGAGTTTAGACCTATCTTATTCTATTTTCTAGGTATCAATGGGTCTGTCATTGGAACCACTTAGTCAGATGTTTAGAGGTTTTGCAGACTAAAATGCTAAGTTTTGATTGGATGTTATGAGACTAGTTTTCTTTCATACTAGTCTTCACTTAGTTTATTGATGAGATGTCTTTCATACTAGTCTTTGCTTACGTTATCGATAAGATTTTGGCCTTTGGCCTTTATTTATCATTTCCTTTCTTTCAGTATTCTTATTTGTGGATGTCTTCTGCTATTAGAATGTGATTGAATAGATATAATGAGGTTGAGTAGTTCGCGTAGGGACTAGCAATAGGTTTTGAGTGCGGACCATGACAAGGGTACCCTCTCGAGGCGTGACAAACTTGGTATCAGAGCACAGATTTCAAGAGTCCTAGGGAGCCTATATAGCCATGTCTAGGGAGTCTTTTTTATGGGTGTGTTGTGCACCACACTTCATAGACAAGAGGCTATATGACATTAAGAATCATTTCACTTTCTTGCATTTTAAGTTCATGCGATAGAGTTAAAAAAAACTCTAGAATGCTCTTTTCTAACTCATGCATTATGCGCTTGCAGATTATGCCTCTAAAAGGTACTGTGACCCAGAGGGATACTTCAACCAGCAATGCTGGGAATCCCACTTTAGAGGTACCTACGCAGATGGAAATGAGGGTTCGAAGTTAACCAACCAGAGCCACTGATGTTCCACAGACTCCTACTGGTCCAGCTACTCCTACCACAGAGGCTGACTTCAGAGGAGCTATCACTATGCCTACTCACCTAGAAGCTGCTCATAATGGGAACTATAGTTCATAGACTCCCAGTTATAACTCACAAGAGCCAAAAACTTCCACCAAATTGAGAGATTTCCTAAGGATGAACCCACCAGGTTTTACTAGATCAAAGGTTGAGGAAAACCCCCAGAACTTTATTGATAAGATGTGGAAACTGTTGAAAGCTATGAATGCAATTGATATAGGGAGTTTAACTTGCTTTTTCTCAACTCAAGGATCTGGCAAATGTCTTGTACAATCAATGGGAAGAAAGCCGAGGTAAGGATGTTGAGCCTACCATTTGCGATGACTTTGAGGGTACCTTTCTTGATCACTTCTTTTCATGAGAATTGAGGGAAGAGGAGGTGAAGGAGGTTATCAACTTGAAGCAAGAAGGGAAGACTATCAAAGAATATAGCTTCAAATTCATACAGCTATCCAAGTATGCTCTAGAAATGGTCCTTGATGTGAGGTCTAAGATAAGAAAGTTCATATCTGGCTTAGGCAAGCATGGTAAAAAATAGTGCAAGGTGACATTTCTAATTTCGGACATGGACATATCTAGGTTTATGGACTATGTGCAACAACTTGAGGAGGATAAGAAGTGGGATAGGGACGAGCACTTGAGCAAAAAGGCTAACTCAGTAGGGCATGAGCCTAGCCAGCATAAGCAATGTAAGGGGGACAGGTCCTATTTTCAGAAGGGTCTTCAAACTAGGCACCATCTTCAGTAAGCACACCATCTCCGAGTAATAGGTATGATCAATGTCTCAAGGTTATCCTTAAATTTGTGCCTAAAAAGTCTATGGAATCCCTAAGTGTTTTAATTCTACAATTGTCCTTCTAAATGGTATGAGTTAGAACGATGCATGATTGAGTCCTTATGAGTTAAGAGCTAAACCTTAAAATGATGTAACCAAAGGGTTGAAGGTTGATGTGATGAGTTCAGTTGATAAAAGTCCAATAAGACTAGATAAATAAGTTAACTATAGGGTTGATGTGTCATGAGCATATTGAGTCATGGGAGGAGTATTGAGCACCAAATTAAGTAAGCGTAAATCCAACTCGAACTCAATAACTATGTAGCCTACGTAGGAGAGATTGAACTATAAAACTGGATGTTTACTACTATCCCAAAATAAGGACTTGATGTTACTAATTTTGGATCCATTGATGGGATGTCTTATACCCCCGGTAGGGTAATGGATAGATGTGGCAATGACATCGCTTCGTTACATCATCACTGACTCATAGGTGATGGTTATCGGTTAGGGAAACTCACAAATAGGCATTGATACTACTCCGAGTGGATGGGACGTAGATTAAAGATGAGTAATCATTACCAAAATTACATTCTTACTTGATACTCTTGACATAATGACTGAGTTTCCTATTTCTTGAGTGGAGCTATTTGAGTTGATGTTATTCTTTGTTTACACATTTCTTTATGCCATTGCACATGCTCGTATATTTCACGTACTGATGTCCATTTGGGCTTGTATCTTTCTTTGATGCATAGACAGGTACTAGCAGTCATCAACAGACCCTCATTGGGGACCTATTTGGTTTTAGTTGATTGGTGAGCCCTAATGAGGCCCTCATTGGGGACCCAAAAAGTCGCATTAAGAACTCATAAAATCCCTTGTTTTAGGCATTAAATGTATTGTATTTTGACAGCACATCAGGTTACATATCAACCCAATTTTAAATAGGTTGAAATGGACTAGGTTGAGATGCCCGCCCAAACTTCAATGGGTTGGGTCGGGTTAGGCAGGTTGGGCTTAATTTTGCCAGCCCTAGTTTCAAGGTTTCTTTCCCCAATCTCAAGTTTTTATCTTAGGCTTCCAATCAAGGCATATGGGGTTTTATTTATTGATTCCTTCCACCCATAAAGTCTAAGCGTTTACATTATTTTATTTAGTTTCAAGCTATGAAACTTTTATAAGTTTTATTACATCTCTTTAAATATTGATATTATGTTGTATTTACAACCATATGAGTTATTTTGATGTGAAGTATGATATGCTATGAAAGGTCGATGACTTCTAAGATGTTTTAATGATTTTCTACCTAGGTTTTTGAATTCTTATGGTGGGTTATCTTTTTGAATGGTTTTAAATGATGAGTGTTATGAAGATTATGCATTTTCCTCTTGCATTACAAGATTTAAAGCCTACATCCATTGAACCCGCCATGTTTTATAACATGTTGTCAAATGAAGTATGACTATGAATGTTGAAAGGTTTCAACTATATGCTATGAAAGTTATAAAGTATTTATGAAGACCTTTTACGAATATATGAAAGATGGTGAAAGGACAATTATCACCAAAGATGGATCCTCTTGTGATAAGGACAATTCTCACTTCATTCATAAGGTTTTTAATAAGATACTCCTATTATGACTTAGCAAATAGAACTAACCTAAAGTAAAGTAAAGAAGAATACAAGTACTAATATCCACCCAACCACATACCGTAAAATTACACACCTACACTCAGAAAAGTTCCAGCGGAATACTATATACAAATCATATAAAGATATACTCATTACGTAGCATCACATCTCAAAGCATCCAACTAATATTCAAAGTCAAAATGGCACAATAAATGTCCAATATCATGACCAATACATATAATATAACAAAGAAGGAATGATATGAGATGGAGTGGATGCCATGAAATGTATATACTATGATATAATATCTATAATCATGAGGCATATCTGTCCTTCGATACACATCCATTGATCATATCTACGTCAGAGTGGAACCCGTAGGGGACATGCAAGGACCATTTATCCATGAACATTGCCAACAATGATCTCGGCCAATGCTCACCCTACTAGAAATGACTCTGACCACAAAATAATCAGCTGAAATATTACCTCGTTCCTCGGCAGAATTCTCAGCTAATCATCGATTGATAGAGATCTCGGCCACTAATCCACATGTTAACTTACTTATCTCTCAGTCGTAGCCTTCAAAAGTATTAATACACAAGTAATAGTAAATGCAGTGTACACGATCTCAATTATATCACAGTTTCAATATTACCAAGATCACAATATCATCATAGTCTCAACATCGTGGATATCTCAATATAGGTACCATCTCAATATCAATATCAATATCAAATGATTCACAAGATCATATGTATCATGAATCCACAATTAGTTTATAAGTCAAGATTTCACCACATAAGCAATTACTCAATCCAAAATCTCATAATCAAAGTCTACGAAGATACAATTCTATCCAAAGCACTCAATTCCACACACATATATAGGAGCATACAAGGTTTAATCATACTAAATAAAAGGTTAGAAGTTCACTTGCCTTAGAAAAAAGTCTCAACTCAAGTCAAATCTAAAAATTTTCCCTTCCTACGATACACTGAATCACCAAAATCTGTTCAAATATAGCATCACAATCACATAACGAATCTATTGACACTAAAATCAATTTGAACAAAAAAGGTAAAATGGTCAAAAATCTCATGCTAGAAAAAGTAGTCTATTCTAAAAATTAATACATAAAAATATTCCCCAAGTAATAAGATCTACAACAGTAAAAACCTTTTTGAAAATGATGTTAAAATAAGATAGAAATCATCAATTTAGTATAGGAATCAAAGTCGGAAAATCCTCTAATTTTCCAATTAAAACCCTTAATTTCTAAGTTAAAAACACAATTTAATCAATGGAAATTGAAGAAATAGGTTTGAAAATAGTTATCTAATATATTTGCCTAAACCGTGAAGAATCTCCCAAAAATGAAGCTTGAAATGTTGAAAATGATGGAGAAGTAATAAAAGCCATCATTTCAAATATCCCACTATTCAGGGAAAAATAATGCTCCGCTAATGTGGCCAATTATCCATGAATGCGGAATGTTAATCCGCGAATGCGGATCAGAAAGAGGGCCTACTCCACGAATGCCAGCCTGCCTCCGTGTCACGGAGGCAGGCGGCAAAGATTCACAACACTCCCCGAACGTGAGTAATAGGTAGGTTGTACGAGGTATCAGTCTAAAAATACGAAAATACACCCAGCACGCCCTTTGGAATTCGTTTGAAACACCATAAATACAAACTAAATATGTAACCATACCAGAAAGGACGTTTCAGACTTAATGGAACTGTTTGAATTTGAATTCGAGACCTCCTTGGCCTGGAATCTTAGAAAGATTGTTTAAACTAGTTAAGATTTCAAATGCTCAAAATAATCTTATAGGATTTAAAAATTACAATAAACTCATTTTTGTCATAAGTTTCACCATCAAAACCACAGAAACTATCAAAATTTTGATTCGAGCTTCCAAATTTTGAGTGTTAATCAAAATCAAACTTATGATCCAAAATCAATTAGAAATGCAATTTTGGGTCCAAAATCTTCGTTTTAGCTCCAAATTCAGTTCTACAAGTTCCCCTAAACCAGATTTGACATTCTAACGATGATGAAATTGATATAATCGAATTCTGACACTCAAACCTCAATATGACCACAAAACTTGAAATTTCCAACTTTAAGCCTTGAGAAACTCTTTCTTTATCAAAACTCCAACTTTCTACAAGATTTTTAAAATTTGACTTTTAAACTTAACCAAAAATGGTACAAGGCAACTTTTGAGAAGGGAACATTGTAACTTAGTTAAGAATTCCAAAAATAACCTTCAAGGTCATTACATCATCCACTACTAAAGACAATCTTCATCCTCGAACATGAGACAAGGAACATACCTGATTGCTCAAAAAGCTGAGATTATCAAGCATGCATATCAGTCACCATCTCCTAAGTAGCCTGACTCTTAGGCTTGTGGCTCCATTGAACCTTTACTGAAACTGTCTTCTTAGTCCTCAACTTCCTCACCTGCCTATCTAAATTGGCCACTAGATGCTCCTCACAAGTCAAGTATGGGCTCAACTCAATTGAATCCATGGAAATCACATGAGACTCATCTGGAATGCAATGTCATAACATAGAAACATGAAACATAAGATGGACTGAAGATAAATTGGGTGGCAAGGCAAGTCTATATGCCACCTTTCCTACTCTATCTGGAATCTCAAAAAGAACCAATAAACCTCAGACTGAGCTTTCCCTTCTTTCTGAATTTCACGACACCCTTCAAGGGGGAGACCTTCAACTATACCATATCACCAAAGATGAACTCTAAAGGTCTAACCCGTCTGTCAGCATAGCTCTTTTGGCGACTCTGGGCAGTCACCAACCTACTCTAAATCCATTGCACCTACTCTAGGTCATCTCTCAATATATCTACACCCATGTTCTCTATTGGTACTGTGTCAAACCATCCGATTGGCGATCCACTCCTCCATCCAAACAAAGCCTCAAAGGGAGCCATCTGTATGATGGAATGATAACTGTTGTAGCACGAAAACTCCACCAAGGCTAAGTGTTGATCCCACCTGGTACTAAACTCATGACACATGTCCAAAGCATATCCTCCAACACCTGAATGGTCCTCTCAGACTATCCATCCATTTGGGGGTGAAAAGTTGTACTTAGATCCAAACGGGTAACCAAACCATGTCATAAAGCTCTACAAAAGTGGGATGTAAATAATGAGCTAGGATCTGATACAATGGACACCAAAACTCCATGAAGATTAACAATCTCACTAATGTAAAGTTGAGCTAACTTCTCAATTGTGAACTTATCTTAACTGAATAAAGTGGAAAGACTTGGTCAATCGATATGCCACTACCAAAATGGAAGCAAATCCCCCACTTGTGGGAGGTAAGCCAACTATGAAGTCCATGGAAATACATTCCCACTTCTACTCGAGAAATTCTCTGAAGCTCTCCACCTGGTCGCAAATGCTCACACTTGACCTGTTGACATGTCAAGCATCTAGCTAGAAACTCTGATATATCTCTTTTCATGCCACATCACTAGTAATGCTGACTCAAATAGTGATACATCTTAGTTTTCCCTGGGTGAAGGAATATCAAGCACAATGAGCCTCCTCTAGGATCAGCCTGATCAAGTCACCTACCTTAGGCACACAAATTCTGCCCCTGATCCACAATACACCCCTTAGAATCAATCTTGGCTTCCTTAGCCTCCCCTCTAGTCACCTTGTCACGAATCTGACATAGCTTCTCATCCTCAAACTATCGACTCCTATTCTGATCCAATAAGAAGGAACAAGACTCCAAGCAAGAAAGTACACCACCATCCTCAGAAAGCGGCAATCTCATAACCCATTAACTAACCTCTTAACATCTCTATCCAAGGGTTGCTCCTCCACCCGAACAGCCGCAAGACTCCCCATACTAGAGGCCTTTCTACTCAAAGCACATGCTACCATATTGGCTTTTCTTGGGTGATACAATATAGTCACATCATAATCCTTTAGAAGTTCAATCCACCTTTTCTGTCTCAAGTTTATGTCTTTTTGGACAAAATATGTATTGTAGACTACGATGATCGGTGAAGATGCCACAATGAACGCCATAAAGATAGTGCCTCCACAGCTTCAATGCAAACGCAACTGCTATCAACTCCAATTCATGAGTGGGATAGTTCATCTCATGAGTCTTTAACTGTCAAGAGGCATAAGCTATCACCTTCCCCTTTTGTATCAAGAGTCCATCAAAATAACACCAGAAATATCACAATACACCATGAACTCAACACCCTCTTCTGGCAAAGTCAAAATAAGAGTGGGGGTTAACAGTAACTTGAGCTTTAGGAAGCTCTCCTCATACTCATCCAACCAATGGAATGGAGCATTCTTCTAAGTGAGTCTGGTCAGTAGAGTTATTACAGAAGAAAGGTCATCAACAAATCGCCTATAATAACTAGATAGGCCCATAAAACTATGAATATTAGTGGCTTAAGTAGGCCTAGTCCAACCCTGAAGAACCTCAATCTATGTTGGATCAACCCGAATACCCTCTCTAGACATAATATGACCCATAAAAGCCATTGAACTCAACCAGAACTCACATTTGGAAAACTTGGCATACAACCTCTCCTCTCTAAGTCGTTGAAGTACAATCCTCAAGTGATGCTTATTATCCGTTTTGGTCTTGGAGTAGACCAATATATCATCGATGAAGAAAATAACAAAAGAATCCAAATATGGTCAAAATACACCATTCATCAACTCCATAATTGTGGTTAGGGCATTAGTCAACCCAAATGACATAAGAAGGAACTCGTAGTGCCCATACCTCTTCCTAAAAGCTCTCTTGGAATGTCAGAAGCCTTGATACTTAACTAATGACATCTAAAACTCAAATCAATCTTAGAAAACACGGCTACATCCTGACGCTGGTCAAATAGATCATCAAATATAGGGAGAGGATACTTATTCTTAACTGTCACTTTGTTCAGTTGTCTATAGTCAATACACATTCTCATAGACCCATCCTTCTTCACGAATAAGATAGGAGCAACCCAAGGAGATACACTAGGGAATATGAACCCTTTACTCAAGAGATTTTGGAGCTGCTTCTTTATCATTTTTAACTCAGCCAGAGCCATACGGTAGAGAGGAATGGAAATGGTCTTAGTGCCTGACTCAAGATCAATAGCAAAGTCAATGTCCTATCAAGAGAGACTCCAGAAAGTTCTGAAGGGAACACATAAATAAACTCCCGAACAACAAGAATAGACTCCATCGGTGGTTGCTCAACACTGGTATCTCGGATAATGGATAAATAAGTAAGACAACCCTGTTCCACTAACTTTCGTGCCCAAATATATCATATAAATGTATTGGGGTAAGATCCACTCGAACCTCGCCATACAATACCCAATCTAACCAGAATGGCCAATGACACAGTCTTACCATAGCAATCAAGAATATCTCGATGTGAAGAAAGTCAATCCACCGCTAATATAAAATCAAAATCAATTATATCAAGAATAATCATGTCAAGCCAAGTCTTATAACTGATAAAGTCACAAGACAGGGTTGATACACCTGATCCACTACTAAGGGCTAACCTACCAGGGTCAAAATATGGACAAGCACAGATAGAGCATCATAATACAAGTCAAATCCCAAGGAGAAGTATGTAGAAACATAAAAATAAGTAGAGTTAGGATCAAATAACATAGATGCAGGATGATAGTGAATCAGAATAATACCTATGATTACAGCATCAGGAGCCTCAGTCTCGAGTCTACCCAAAAAAGCAATACAATGGCCACCTCGCCCTCTACTAGAAGAAACTAACCCTCTATCACCGGAATGTATAGAAGAATCACCTGCTCCTCTGCCCCTGGTACATCCACCTATATTAACATGACCTCTATGCTGACATCTAATATGTTGAGTTATGCCTCTAGCTAGCGTGGTTGGATCTTTAATCGGTACTGTTGAGTAGGAATGGTGAGGCCTAAAATGAGTCTGGATAGGGCACTTTCAAATCATACGGTCTATAGATTTGCAACTATAACATGATATAGAAGTGGATGGTGGCTGCAGAGGAACGGGAGGGATACCATAACCACCCCAGCTTATAAGCCACTATTGTGAAATAAAAGAACTCTGACTCGAACCATATGAATCGCAAGCCCCTCGCCCTCTCTCTAATGCCATCAAAGCTATATGAACCACACGATGCCAGAATGAACTACCTCCTTTAGTAATACCTCTGCCTCCAGATGAGTCTCCTGAGTACCATCCAGATGTACAAACCCTTTTGGGGTCCCCAAACTTCTCTCTCTACATGAGCTCTACATCCTTGGGGGCACTAACAACTGACTGAAATTATTCTCCATCTCTAGATACCCAAAATACTAACTCATTAATAGAATATATCAGTCCTCTCACAAACTAGCGAACTCTCTCTACCTTAGTAGGAAGAATAGCAATAGAATGCTGGGCCAATTGAAAATTGAACCTCATACTCTGAAATGGTCATTGTGCCCAATATCAAACTCTTGAAACTCAAATAGTTCTCCTCACAGATTCTCCGAAGAAAAGGTCTATCATAGAAGGCATTAGAGAACGCCTCCCAAGTGATCAGGGGAGACCCAACTGGAAAAGATACTGAATAAGTCCTCCACCACTCTCTAGCTAGCCACCACAGCTGGAGAGTAACATATTATACACCATGAGTCCCTTCTAATTCCACATCATCAAGTAACTCCCGACAAGTAGTCAAAAATCATATAAATCCTCGGTCTTCCCACCTTGAAACAAAGGTGGATCTATCTTCCTAAACCTCTCATATTTGCACTGCTCATCATCAGTAAGGGTGACTACTGGAGTGATATCAATAATAGGAGCTTCTAGTGGCTGCTTCACCTGTACCTAGGCCATAGGGACCTATTGTTTGTCCTGAGGCTGAACCCTAACTCGTGTATGTGAGTTGCTTGATATATCAGCTGGACTACCTGTCTGCCTCATAGTCTCAAGTGCACTTAAAACTCTTAGAAGAGTATTTTCATGTATTGATGGTGCAGCATAATCATAAGGAACCTGCTCCTCTTTAGGCTCCACAACTGGCTTGGGGGAGATGCCTCGCTCATAATCTCTCGCCGATGTTGTGCCTCGACCTCGGCCTCTATCTTTTCCCCTGGCTCGGCCCCTACCCCTAGCTGGGGTGTCAATACAAATCTCAGGGGTTGCCTCTCCTCGTCCGGTAGTTCACGTAACTCTAGTCCTCGTCATCTATCAAAAGGTTACAGGACCATTCAGCACTTAAATAAAACCCACACACAAATTGATTAGAAAGAAGTAAAAGAGAATTTTCTAACAGTCTTCATAGCCTCTCAAGGATAAGTAATGAATGTCTCTGTATCGATCCTCAAGACTTTACTAGACTGGGCTTGTACACATGTGAGACCTATGAACCTAGGTCTCTGATACCAAACTACCACGACCCAAAATCCAGGTGCGACGGCACTCACCTAACCTATCAAGGCAATCCATCCAAAAACTAAAATAACATAATAAAATATAAAAGCGAAAGATAGAACAATCTAATAAGATAGTTAAGCATAGGAAATCAAAAACTATAACCATCCATGAACTAGTAACACATGTACAAGCCTCTAATAATAAGAATACACATATGAAATACAAGCCTCAACGTTTAGTCCTTAAATAGAACATGGCATAAAGTCAAATCCTCGAAGGTTTGTTGAAGAGACAAGCAATTACGTCTCAAAAGATCCAAAATCTCGATCCGACAATAAAGATTACTAGAGGACTGAGCTCAATCTAAAAAAATGTAGCAAAAGGGGAGAGCACCAAACAACAAAGTACTCAACAAATGGAACTAACCTATAGTAAAGCAATGAAGAACACAAGTACTCATATCAACCCAACCACATACCGCCAAATTACACACCTACGCTCAGAAAAGTTCCAGCACAATACTATATACAAATCACATAAAGATATACTCATTAGCAGCATTATATCTCAAAGCATCCAACTGATACTCAAAGTCAACTGGTACAATAGATATCCAATATCATAAGCAATACATATAATAATAACAAATAAGGAATGATATAAGATGGAGTGGATGCCATGAAATGTAAATAATATGATACAATGTCAAATAATCATGATGCATGTCTGTCTTATAATACTCATCCGTTGATCATATCTATGTCTAAATAGAACCCATGAGGGACACGCAAGGACTATGTATCCATGAACATTTTCGGCACTAACCTCGGCCAATGCTCACCCAATTGGAAACGACTCTGACCATAACATAATCAGTTGGCATATTGCCTCGACACCCCAACAGAAACCTCAGTTAATCATAGATCAGTAGAGTTCTCATCCACCGATTCACATGTTTGCTTACTCATCCAGTCATCGCCATCACATATATTAATGCACAAGTAATAGTGAATGTAATGTACACAATCTCAATTATATCACAGTTTCAATATTACCAAGATCACAATATCATCACAGTCTCAGCATCATGAATATCTAAATATAGATACCATTTCAATATCAATACCAAATGATTCACAAGATCATATGTATCACAAATTAAGAATTAATTCACTAGTCAAGATTTCACCACATGAACAATTGTTCAATCCAAAATCTCATAATCAAAGCCTATGAAGATACAATTCTACCCCAAAGCACTCAATTCCACACACGTAAGATCATACAAGGTCCAGTCATACTTAACAAAAGGTTAGAAGTCCACTTATCTTAGGAAATGTCTCGAATCAAGTTAAATCCAAAGCTTTTCCCTTCCTAGAATACTCCGAATCATCAAAATTTATTTAATATAGCATCATAATCATATAACTAATCTATTAACACTAAAATCAATTGATTCAGACAAAAAGGGAAAAATGCTCAAAAATCCCATATCAAAAAAAGTAGCTGGAATCTGAAAATTAATACATAAAAACATTTCCCAAGCAATAAAAACTTCAATAGTCAAAACTATTTGGAAGACGAAGTTAAAAGAAGGTAGAAATTATCAAATTAGTATTAGAAATTAAAGTCCGAAAAATTCCCAAATTCTCCAATTAAAAATCTCAATTTCTAAGTTAAAAACACAAGTTAATCAATGGGAATTTAAGAAATAGCTTAGAAAATAGTTACCTGATCTTAGGCATATGTATACGCCTAATTAGCCAATAATGCTTGTAAACAAAGTTAATTTAGAGGACAAATTCATAGAGTCTAGGTGTTTGATTGTTGTTTTCTCTTATTTTTGCTAACTAGGGCCGACTGCGCCTGTTGGTTGTGTTTTTGCAAGATTTTGCTTTGATTGGAAAGTTCGGAGTTAAACCCGGACTTGAGGGAAGAACACAGCCTGGAACTCAGAGGAGAAAAGTCAGTAGAAGCAACCAAAAGATAAAAAACAATGCGGCAGACTTAGGAACAAGTGGAAATTTTGGAAACTGAAAAATGCAAAAAAGGTACGACCTGAAAAGTATGCAAGATCTGTGACGTAGACCTATGTGAAAGATGTGCAAAATTGTTCAATCAGCAATTTAAGTGAAAAGTCAGAAAAACAAGATGTTCGCGTTGCAGACTTTAGGACCCATTGAGAAAAAGTCGAATTATAGGATTTTTATTATTGTTCTATCCTAGCCTTTAGGTTTACATTCTATTTTTACGCAAGAACTATAATACGGAAGACGGAGAACACTTTTCCGCTGTACCTTGGTTAGTTTAATCTTTAGATTTTGGTTTATGATGTTTTCTACTTCATTCATGATGTACTCCATGTTCATGAATGGCTAACTCTCAATATTCTGGGGTTGTAGCCATAGACTATGTATAGTTCTTAACTTTTAACATCTATAAATGGTTTATTTCGATTATTCCTACGTTATTTTTATCTATACTTCGTAGCCTGATCAACAAGGGAGTAAATTAGTTATTCACTCTGGATTCAAGAGATGTTCGAGTGGATAGAACACAATAGTATAGAGAGCTTATTCAATACTAGGAAACTAGGTTGATTCGTGTAAAGGAGACCAGTGACAACTACCATTACACCTTCCTTGGTTCATATACGGGAAGACAGCTTTAATGTAGTTTTATTGGTTTGTCTATTCCTGCTCAACGATCTAATTAGGTAGTTAATAACGGGTGGCCGGCAGAAGCATGCAACCCTATTCAAGTAAATTAAACTTTGTGAACCAATAATCAAGAAACCAGACAAAGGTAGACATTGTTAAGACTAGACAGAGTAGTGAAGGTTACAACCCTGGAATTGCCCATCCATTGATATCTTGTTGTGAAAATCATATTAGTTTACTAGAAATTTGTTCTTTGTAATTTACATTACTCCATCCAAAACTCTTTTTACCTAAAGCACCATAAACGTGATAACCGAGAGTGATTACTAATTACAATCAAATCCTTTGGGTTCGACAACTCGGCTCTTTAAGTAGGGACACTATATTACTTGTGAGACCACGCACACTTATGTGTGTTGGGGAGAAATAAGTTTTTTGGCACCATTGCCGAGGATTTGAGGCCATTTGATTAATTTTCAAAGTTGTCTTGTTTGGTCGTGTGCGCTACATTTGATGTTATTGATGTTATTGTGCAGGTGATTGATAAATAAGCTGGAAGGTCATGAATCTTGTTTTCGTCAATCTAAGAGGAGAGCGGGTGTTTTGTTTGAAACACCACCAATTTAAATCGTAAAGTAGGAGGAGCAAGAGGATAACAAGGTGGAGGTTGACCCTATTGTGGAGAACATGGCAAACAACAACCCACTTGCACCAAGAGCACCTACTGCTGATGCACCACCGGCACCATGGCCAGTGAGGGATGTAGCAATCCCTAGAACCACCAATATCACGAGCTGTTTTGTAAAACCTGAGCCTGATTGCCAATGGGAGCTCAAATAGAATATGGTCCAGCTGTTATACTCTAGTGGACAGTTCACGGGGCTTTCTCATGAAGATCCACAAGTCCATCTTTAGAATTTTCTCGAGATTGCTGATACTTTCATTCCTAAGGGGTGAACCATGACTATGTGAGGATGATATTGTTTCCCTTTTCACTATTGGGGGAAGTCCAGAGGTGGCTGCAGATTGATACACCTAACTCCATAGCATCTTAGGATGATCTAGCTCATAAGTTCTTCACTCGATTCTTCTCATCTAGCAAGATAGCCAAACTTAGAAGTGAGATCCTGAGTTTCAAGCGGAGGGTTAGGTAGAATCTATACCAGGCGTGCGACAGGTTTAATACTCTATTGATCAATTGTCGACACCATTGCTAAGCTAACGAGGTATTGGTCCATACCTTCATTGAAAGGTTGGAACCCAATACCAAGATTCTTCTTGATTCAGCTGCAGGGGTCAAGCATTGGAGAACACATATGATGAGTTGTATGCTATTCTCAATAGAATTGCTCAGGGTAATCCAGAGTGGAATGGAGGATCCAACCGACTGACAGTCCAAAAGCAAGAGGGGGTGTTAGAAATTGCTGCAACAACCCTGCAAGCTCAAATGGCAGCTATGGAGAACATGATGACCACAATCTTTAACAATTTAGCATTGGGTCTACAACAGCAAGCACCTACAGCAATGGGTCAACAACAAGCCCCTGTCAATATGGTACAACAGCAATAATCGGGTTGGTGTGATGTTTGTAGGGGAGGAGACCACATGACTAAATCATGCAGAGCTAATCCAGAGGCAGTACACTTTGTGGGCAATGCTAACAGAGGGGGCTATCAAGGATTCGAGAATACTTACAACCCAAATTGGAGAAACCACCCAAACTTCTCATGGGGAGGTAATCAGCAGAACCATGGGCCACCTCAACAAAGACCACAAGGGGAAATGAATATCAGAATCATCCAGCCCAGCAACCTCCAAGATAGGCCAACCCAAACACCATGACGGATAGTGAGGTGTTGAGGCAGATCTTGACAAAACAAAACAGACAAGAAGAGGAGATTCGGAGGAACAAGCAGGATCTGCAGAACTTAGAAAAATAGTTGGGATAGTTGGCCAGCTCAATAAACTCCAGACCTTAAGGATGCCTAATGGTAACAGTGATCCTAACCCGAAGCAGGTCAATGTGATTAGCACAAGGAGCGGAAGGCCCTTAACTGAACTGGTTCCCAAGAAGAAAAAGAGGGATGATAAGGATGCTACACAGAACAATGAGTCTGGCAATCCTAGCCCAAGCACTGATGAGACAGCTCCATTTCCAAAATCTCATCCCCCATCCCCACAGAAGCTCAAGAAGAAGGAGGAGGACGACTGTACTTAGAAGTTCATCATGCTACAAAAATAGGTATAGATTAACTTACCAGTGATTGATGTTTTGCAGGGAATCCTGAAATATGCCAAATATGTCAAGGACATTGTTGCTAAGAAGACTAAGTGGGCTGAGTATGAGACTATGGCACTGACAGAGGCTTGTAGCTCCAAGATTCTTAACAGATCACACTTGCCAGCAAAATTAAAAGGTCTAGGAAGCTTTACTACGCAAGTAACTATAGGGAGTTATCTAAATGTCAAGGGCTTGTGTGATCTTGGGGATAGCATAAACCTCATGCCCACTTCTCTATTCATAAAATTGGGGCTTGGAAGGCCAAATCCCACAGATATTATGTTGCAGCTAGCAGATCGGTCATTGGAAAGGCCGAATGGAGTGATGGAGGACATCTTAGTCCAAGTGGGGTCTCTCATCTTCCCTGTGGACTTTGTCATCCTAGACTTTAAGCCAGACCCTAAGGTCTTATTCATACTCGGGCGCTCATTCCTAGCTACAGGAGGGGCATTAATTGATGTTTCAGCAAGGAGGCTCACCATGCGAGCCTACGATAAGGTGGAAATGTTTGATGTGTACAAGGTGATGAATCTACCAGCTGTATATGAGGATCTGGCAGCTATCACAGTGATAGACATTGCAGTTTCTGTAACCCAAGTTGAGATTAAATATGCACTTTCCAGAGTGTTGCTGAATCAAGGTCTAGTGGATGATGTTGAGGCCCAAGAGATTGAGAGTGTGCTGAATACTCATAATGTGAGTATGCTAAAAAGGATTAATAAACCTTTGAACATGGTGTTGGGACCACAAACCAAGCCCTCAGTACAAGAAGCTCCTTAGTTGGAGTTGAAGCAATTACCATCCCATCTCAGGTATGAATTCCTTGGTGAAAATAATACAGTACCTGTAATCTTGTCTGCTTCATTGACTGCAGCCTAGGTAAGAAGAAGTTGTTGCGGTGTTGAAGAAATGAAAAGGAGCAATGGGGTGGCAAATGTCTGATATCCATGGAATCATCCCAGCCCTATGCATGCACAGAATATTCATGGAGGAGGGCCATAATCTAGTGGCTCAATGGCAGAGGAGGTTAAATTCAATTATGAAGGAGGTAGTAAAGAAGGAGGTCATTAAGTGGTTAGATGCAGGGATCATCTTCCCCATATCAGAAAGCAAATGGGTAAGCCCTGTTCAATGTGTTCCCAAGAAGGACGGGATGACAATTGTCACCAATGAGAAGAACGAGCTGACTCCATCTAGAACGTTGACGGGGTGGCGAATCTGCATGGCCAACAGAAAATTGAATGATGCCACCAGGAAAGACCATTACCATGTGCCTTTTATTGATCAAATATTAGACAGACTTGCTGAGCAGGAGTATTATTGCTTCCTAAATGGGTACTTAGGGTACAACCAGATCACTATTGCACTCGGAGACTAGGGAAAGACAACCTTCACATGTCTATATGGAACATACACTTTCAAACGCATCTTTTGGTTTATGCAATGCACCAGCCACATTCCAAAGGTGCATGATGGATATCTTCCATGACACGGTGGAGGACTTTGTGGAGGCATTCATGGATGACTTCTCTGTTTTCGGTTAATCGTTTGAGAGCTGCCTGCAGAATTTGCACAGAGTATTAGCGAGATGCGAGGAGACTAACCTCGATCTTAATTTGGAGGAGTGTCACTTCCTAGTTAAAGAGGGGATAGTCCAGGACCACAAAGTGTCTAAAAAGGGGTTGGAGGTAGACAGAGCGAATATAGAGGTGATCGACAAGCTGCCACCACCAGTTTCGATCAAAGGAATCCGGAGCTTTCTGGGACATACGGGTTTCTATCGTAGCTTTATTAAAGATTTCTCAAAGATCGTGAAGACGTTGTGTTCCCTGTTGAAGAAATAGGTACCATTTCAATTTGATGACTCTTGTTTGCAGGCATTCAAAATGCTGAAAAAGAAGCTGGTGGAGGCTCCAATCTTGGTAGCACCTAACTAGGGTCTCCCGTTTGAGCTAATGTGTAACGCCAGTGATACAGCAGCGGAAGCAGTAGTAGCGCAAAGACAAGGTTTTTTACTCCATATACTATGCCAGCAAGACCTTATATGCAGCACAAAGCAATTATACAGTTACTAAGAAGGAAATGTTGGCACTGGTGTATGCGTTTGATAAGTTCAGAGCCTATTTCGTGGGGACCCAAGTGGTGGTGTTCATAGACTATGCGGCAGTAAAGTATTTGTTCAATGAAAAGGATGCCAACCTGCGACTGATCAGACAGATCGTATTGCTATAAGAGTTCGATATTGAGATCAAGGATCATAAGAGGAGCGAGAACCAGGTTGTTGATCATCTATCCCATTGGGATGATGCTCACATAGGTGAGCAGTTAAAATTAGAGAAGAGTTTCCTGACGAACAGCTATTAGCCATCGAGATGGAACAATTACAATGGTATGCTGATGTTGTAAACTACTTGGTAAGTGGTGTGTTCCCTATTGATGCAACACACCAGCAGAAGAAGACGTTAGCCCACGATCCTAAGGCACATATTTGGGATGAGCCATACCTGTTCAAATAAGGAGCTGACCGCATGGTAACGAGGTGTGTTCCGAAGGCAGAGATGAAGCAATTTCTTGAGAGATGTCATGCCTCTTCGTATGGGGGTTATCATAGTGGTGATCGGACATCGCACAAGGTATTGCAATCAGGTTTCTTCTAGCCCACTATTTTCAGAGATGCTATTCAATTCTCCAGGGCTTATGATGCTTGCCAGAAAATAGGTGTTATATACTGGAGGCATAAGATGCCCATAAACAATATTCTGGAAGTGGAGATTTTCGATGTTTGGGGCATTGATTTCATGGGACCATTCCCACCTTCATTCGATTGGCATTATATTCTGGTAGCTATGACTATGTATTAAAATGGGTAGAAGCTGCAGCCCTTCCAACCAATGATGTCAAGGTGATGAGCAAGTTCCTCAGAAAGAATATCTTTACACGGTTTGGCACTCCAAGAGCCATTATCAGTGATCGTGGTACCCACTTTCTTAATCAAACCATGAAGAACTTGCTTGCAAAATATGGGATAAGGTACAAGGTGGCCGCAGCATATCATCCTCAAACCAGCGGGCAAGTTGAGGTATCTAATCGGGAGGTGAAGCAAATACTGCAAAAGACCATAAATGCCACCCGGAAGGATTGGGAAGAAAAGCTTGATGAAGCATTGTGCGCGTATCGAACTGTATACAAGACCCCGATTGGAACTTCTCCTTGCAGGCTGGTGCATGGAAAGGCTTGCTATTTGCCCATCAAGCTCAAGCATCAGGCATAATAGGTAATAACGAAGCTGAATCTTGACCCTGAGCTCGCTGAAATGAAGAGACTTGAGCAATTGAAGGAGTTGGATAAATTTCGGCTCCAAGCTTATGAGAGTGATAAGCTCTACAAGAAGCGGACAAAGAAGTGGCACGACTGGCATATAATCAAGCAAAATTTGAAGCCAGGTCAATAGGTATTGCTCTTTAACTCCTATTTTGAACTGTTTCAAGGGAAAATGAGATCCAACTGGAGTGGACCATTGGTGGTGGTAGCGGTTACAAACAATGGTGCAATGGAGTTGAAGGATTTGACCACGAGCCAAACTTTTTTAGTGAATGGTCAATGTTTCTAACACTATTACAATGAAGACAGGAATGAAATGGTGGAGGCCATTAAGTTAGCCAATGATAGATGACTAAATTAGACGTCATGTCGCGACGTTAAATTAGGCGCTACACGAGATGCAACCGGTGGTAAGGTAACATAGTTGTTTTTATTTCTGAAAAGAGAAAGAAATACATACATACATATATATATATATATATATATATATCAGAAATCAAGTCTTGTACAAAAAGTGAGAAGAATTTGCACAAGTACAGGTCTGCATTGCATCTGCGTCATCGAGCCTGCACAATTTTGCGTGACTTATTCCGTACTAAGTTCCTGACGATCAATTAGGTATTTTGTGTGTTTTATTGGTCTAATGCATTAGTTTTAGTGTTTAGAAGTATGTTTAGGTGTTTGAGGAATTTTTCGGGGCCTGGAGCTTAAAATAAAATTTTAAAGAAGGCGCAAAACAGTGAGCATATGCGATGCGTGACGCGGACCCATCGCGGATGCTCACTGGTTTTGCACGCATATGGCAAATTAGCTTAACTGTTTATCCGTGATGCCTCTGTGTCGTGGATAGAACGCGGATGCTTACTTTTTCTGCACGCAGGAAATAAATTTTTATAAGTGTAGATTTGCATTCTCTCCGAGACGTGGAAGGAACACGGATATTTGTAAATTCAGCCACGTGTATACATGGCCCCACCCCATTTAAATCCCCCCATCTATTTTTCCTTTCCCCTTTCACACCCAACCCTGATCCCTTTCCCTTTTTCTCTATTTTTCTTTTCTTCCTCTTCCTCTTTCCCCAAATTTTCAAATAACTTCGCGTCACGCTTCAATTGGGTCACACACTAAACTGCACGTACTTCATTCTCATCACCATGTATGATTTCTTTACTTTGATTTTGCTTAATTTCAAAGCTTAAAGGTATGAAATTCTTCATGAATGGGGGTAAGATTTGAAGTGGGTTTCTTTGTTCTTGCTACTTCTTGGTTGATGCGTGATGGGTGTGCGTTACGTGAGATTACTTTGTTCATATGAGTGAGATTTGTGTGTGAATGTTGTGGGTGAAACCCTAACTCCTTATGGACAAATATTTTGGGGAGAAACGTTGGGGATTTTGAGTGTCACTTCACCATGTTTAATGTTTAATCTATGCTTTCAATGTTGATTTATGCCAAAGCTTAAGTGTGGGGTGAATACATGATGAAGAGGGGATGTTTGGGGGGTTTTTGGAATGATTTTCTTGATTTATGGCAATAGGGATGTTTACACCATGAATTGTGCCCATGTTCGACTATGGGAGTAGAAGTACATTGTCTTGGGGTGTAGATTGATATCCATTCATGTATGCATACTCATGTTCTTCCTATGCTTGTGGCTTGATTTTTCATGTATATGTGGATTTATGTCTAAGTTTGAGTGTGGGGTCGAATGCATCACCTTGGGGGGTGGATGGTTTGGTTTAGACCATATGAGATGTGCTGAAGTTGTGAAGTTATGTATCCCGTATGACTTGGGGAAGTTTGAGTACCCTCGTGATACGGGTCTGAGTGTAAGTGTGGGGTTGTGAGAATGGTGGCCTATATACTAATTGTCCACGTATATTTTACAGGTACAATGTCTTCAAGTGCACACCGCGGAGGTCAATCTAGCCGACCAAGGGCTACCAACATTAGAAAGCGAGCACGAGACGTCCAAAATGTGCCTAAGGACAGTAGGAGGGGTCAGCAGACCTGATTCGGGGCCAAGGCTGTCAACAGAGAGGGAAAATAGTGGTATCAGTCTCACGATGAGACAAAGTGCTACCCCGACATACTGATTGACGTGAATTTCCTTAGGGACGAGTACCCCCAGATTCTCAACTGATGCAATCAATTGAGTTTTGGGTTCTTGTTCCGCCCACCCATGCCATGTAGTCTGTATGGTGACGGAATTCTGCGCCAATCTAAGTCAGGACCCGCCGTCCCAGTCGGTGATTATTTGAGGAATGGAGGTGAACTTCTCACCTCTTGCTATCAATCGAGTCCTAGTCACCCTAGAAAAGATCCCAGCGGGTGCTTTCAATGAGTTGTGCCTTCACCGACCCTATCAGGCCATCAGCACACTATTTTCAGTGGAATTCCATGGCTAAGTGGTTCAGACATGCGGAGCGGGGCTATTACCTCTCCTTTCTATTTGCTCACATGTCCAAGGAGGGCTAGGTCATGGTGAAGATCGTGACACGCTCTTTTTTTCCGAGGCAGCACTTCACAAACATAACGAGAGATAGAGTGTGCCTCACCTATGCACTCATAATGGGGATGTCGCTGAATTATGGAGCTATCTTCCGACAGTCGATGAGGAAAGCCAAGACCCACAAGGCTCGTAGGTATGCTTTCGAGGGCCTTATTACTACTTTATGATGTCCGACAGGTGTCCCTAAGGAGGAGGCCCATTACTGCTCGGTCATCCAGGCCCCCCTATGTGGCCACCAACATTAAGGGGTCAGATGTGAGCTTAGGCCCAGTATTGACCACAGAGGAGAGAGCCTATAGATATAGGTTGATTGCGAGCCGCATGTATGGCCTAAAGATGCTGCGCCACCGGACGGGAGTGTCAGCCCTCCACGAGAGAAGAGTTGTAAGAGGTTGAGGTGCAATACCCTCTCAATGACCATGCCAAAGTCATGCTTCGCATCAGGCCCCGGTTCGTTGAGCCAGTGGAGGATGATGTGCCTATGAGCCTAGGAGAGGCACATGATGAGGAGGAGGAGGATGACTCAAAGGGGGACGACATAGTAGATGAGCCACCGATTTTTGAAGGGGATGAGCCTATCCTAACCGTCGTTGATGATGAGCGAGCACCAGAGTTCCCACCTCACAGGTTATGCATGGTTAGCACTGAGATCAGTGCTAAGTTTAAGTGTGGGTGGGGAATTCCTTTGTTGATGATGCTTCTATTTCTTTTGTTATGTATTAAGACCACTATTTCTAATTCTGCTTTGCTTTGTGATGTTAGTGTTTATGTTTGGACATATTTTCTTTTATGTTGGGTCTGTAATTAACAACTATTAACTACTTCTATGCATGGATCTTTAAATGTAATGATGTTGTGAATTTAAGTAGTATTGGTAGTTGCTTGTATGTTGAAATAGTTGTCTTAGTCATAGTTGAGTGATGGGGTCCCTATGATGGATGGATGACGACCTTCCTAAGGGCATTCGTCAAATCGAGTTCATGTAGAGTGTGGTAGTGTGGAAAATGAGCATCGAGCATAAGCATTTGAACTTAGTTTAAAGGCAGTTGCTTGATCCTTGTAAGCCACAATTGTATGTATGCTTAATTAAATAAATTCATGTGAATACCACAATACAAACTCTAGTGCTAACCTTGTGATGAAAATGTGCCAAGAGTGATCGAGCTAATTGTGAGTCTCGATTGCGATAGGTTCGAGAACTTGCTTGGTATGTAGAGTAGACTTGGTAGGAGTTGGAACTAGAGGAGAGGATCTAGGTATTTCTTTGATAAGTGAAAATGACCCTAGTTAACCCTTTTTGAGCCTTAGCCTATTCTTTGATTAACAAAAATTCAAGTCAATCCTTTTTCTTTGATAAAGTATCCGTGTTTGATCCTAATTCCAAGCGCTTTAGCATGGTGAATGAGAAGAGAGGGAACTCGAGTGGACATCTGAGGGTTGGAACAGAGTAAAGTGTCAAAAAAATTATTATTATTTTTAGGATTATTATCGACCAAACAGTAGTGATCCGCGTTGCCTCCGCGTCGCTGAGCAAATACGGATGCACACTGTTTTGGCCACAAGAACTGAAAAATGGAAACCAGTTATCCAGTGCTAACCCACGATGCCTCCGCGTCGCGGATCCATCGCGGAGGCACACTGGTTTGAAAAAAAATAAATAAAAATAAAACAAATAAAAAATTTTTACTTTTCTTTTGCTTAGTCATTGTTTGTTTAGGGTGTCTACGTGTTTGGAGGGGGATTTATTTTGTAGTCAGATGTAAATAAATAGGAGTACTTATAGCATAAAGTCAAAGAGGGTAACCAAGGTTGTGAATCAAGAAAACATGAAAAGACGTGAAGTGTATGTTGCGGGCGCGTGGGATTGAACCGTGTCAGCCATATCCATAAATGTATCCCACCTATCCGCATCCTACATTACAGCCAGACAAAGACCTATGTGATCCTCTGGGGAAAATTCCAACTAGTTCTACATTTACAATAAGGGAAAGCATATGGAATCTAGAAGCAATCTGAAACATCTTTTTGGAGAGTGAGAGTTGTTTGTGTACCCATTCTTAATCTTATGACTAGATTCTGTCACGATCTAAGCCTATGGCCTAGACATGACCGGCGAATAGGGAACCCGAAGGAACCCCAAACAAGCCTTATAGCATATCATTACACATCCTTGGTTGCGGAGGTAATGTAAAACAACATAGGAGACATAAACAAAGGGAGTTGGGACTAAGGGAGAGAGAGATTAATAGTTAAGTAATATGCAAATGTTTAGAAAATAAGGGCAAGGGACTAAAGGCAAAAAGCTTGCATAACATCATAATCAAGAGACAAAAGAGTCAAGGCTCATATCATGGATGCATAACATGTCCAACAATACCTCTACTACATAGATAAGAACAGGGGCCAAGACAAATCAACCGGGCTTACTCTCATAGTCAAGATAGAAAATAAAGAAGAGTTTCTCAATACATAATTAAAGAAACATATACTAAGGTCCCCGAAGTGGAGGACCCAGCAACTAGCTTGAGTAGTATCGAACCAGCCACGTGGAGGAGGATAATCAACTTGGGCACTGGTTCCTACATGGTGATATCATGTAGGCAAGAGTGTGTGTTAGTATGTTTGAGTGTACTAACAATGTAGGATGCAATACAATAAGAATTAGGCATTATAGTCAAAATGCGTAACAATAGACAATAGGCATAGTATAAAATATGGCATGTATGATCAATGCATAAGTAAAACATGCTTAAGTAACTCATACTCATATAGGATATTATATGTGTAGAAGAGACTAAGCTAGATTTCCAAAGTGCAAACCCCTTGGTAGGTTAGTGATGCTGCCACCCCATCACTTAGGTGGTGAGGTACAAACCCCTCACTAGGTTTGTGATGATGCCTCCCATTCACTTCGGTGGGGAAATACAAACCCTTCACTAGGTTGATGAGTACAAACCCCTATTTAGGTTAGTGATGATGCCGCCCCATCACTAGGTGGAGAAGTACAAACCCTTCCCTAGGTTGATGAGTACCAACCCGCATCTAGGTTAACCAGGTTCTTAGTCCCCTCAGATTGGGCATGGTCTAGTGCAACACTTTATATAGAATTTATCATATACATAAGCTCATTTCATCATTATATAGTTAATCATATCATATCTCATGCTTTGGACCTTCAATTCCTCAAGAACCCACATCCAGAAACTTTATCAAACACTTAGAGGGTGTGTAATTCTAGTATAAAACTATGAAATATAAAGATGAAATCATGTAGTAAAATCCTAGCACTCTGGCTTCATGGACCTAATTTTTAGGGACGGACTCGCTAGTGTCCCAGGGGTGACACTACACACTGAATTGCCCACAACACTGTTTTTCCACAGAACTGAATCCATAGAAACCTTGGCCATTACTTTAAGCGGCGGATGATTGGTATGCAGGATCCGTTGCAACGCTTTCACATGAATGTGAATCAAGACCATCAATAAATACCTTGCAAACCCTCAAGCAACATACACAAAACCCCTCTTCAAATCTTACAATAGATCCAAGATTTATAGCACAAAACATAGCAAAATAGTCACAATTTTACAAAGCTTTAACATAGTATGCAGTGAAATTCATAATAAGTAAGACCCATGAGTAAATCAACTTTAAATCATGCAATTTTAGGAAAAAGGAAGCTTGGGTATCATGGTGAAAAGAACTCATGAAAGAAACCCACATATCTCAGCCTAGAGATGATCTTGGTGAAGATTGGAGATGGAGACTTGAAGCTTGAAGAAGAATATTAAAGGAAAACCTTAGCTTGGGTGAGGGTTTGAGACTTGAATTTGCGAGTGAAATATGGAGTGTTTGAGCAAGTATTGGAGAATATTTAGGATGATATAGGGTGAAATAAGGCTAAGTATAGGTAAAAACACGTTCGAGAACACTTAGGCCGAAGACCCAAAAGCCTTAGACCGAGATAGAAATCACAGGCAAAATAATACATAGATCTGCGATGCGGACCTGTCGTGGGGGCCAAATTAACACATGTCTGCGACAGTTTTGCGTCGCGGTGCTGTCGCGGATCGTCTTCTGGAAATTAAAATTTTGAAAATTTGAAATTGTGATTCGATTGCTCTAAAATTGGGGTTAGCCTCTTTTCCCCCTAATTTTGACCCCCTGAACAAGAATATGAAGTCGAATTTTTGACATCGTGCACAGATTTTAAGATATATAGAATTTAAAATTCTAGGCATTTCGAGGCACATTTTCCAACATTTTTCGGGGTCGTTTCAATATCTCCCCCTTGGGAACATTCATCCCCGAATGTGAAAGAAAAGTACAAGACAAGAGTAATCATGAACAAATCATCCCTAACAATCATGGAACATTACATTTAAACACCATTTTCAAAACCTCAACATAAATGAAATCGTCATAAATTCGTCAACTTAAACATGAATGCATATTAATGACATAGGGCTGAAACATAAGACATGAAATAACAAAAAGGAGTTGACATGTTATCATAAGCTTGAATGGAATTAAAGAGATATGGGTATTACTTCTCCATGCTCGCACTGGCTCCCAGAGAGACACATAAGAAAGGACGACTCCACCAATAGGGCCTTGACAAACACCACATCAATATTTGCCAACTTCTTTACTCATCCAGCCAACACCTCCACTGGGACGTCCTTCTAAGTCAACTTATCCTCCACCTCACGCACAATTTCAAAGAGTTCTATAGCACTAGAGTCACCAACATATCCCCTCAACCTAGAAGCATAACAAACTGGATAAATCACACCCCTACCATAGGCAATTCCCAAACTCATGCAACGTTACCAACCTCCCTCTACACCCATATAAGGACTCCCAATCCTCAACTCGATTGTCAACCTTAAATACACCTAACCCACTTGGTACCATAACCACCATCTCCTCCTTGGGAGAAAACCTCCACTCTATCATCTTCTCATCCAAAACTTCCAACTATAATAAGGCGGGATAAAGGCCTTGTTTAATCTAGATGTCTCCAACCAAAGAAGACTTGGAACCATCAAAATACTACATCATAATGATCAACTTCCTCCAACCTAATCCACAATCTAGCCAACCAATGGACCTCTCTAACCACCTCTCTGCCACCACCATCAACATATGCTAGGCTGCTTAGAGCACCGACCACAATATTAGCCTTATCGGGGGAAATATAATACACACTCATTCATAATCTTTAAGGAATTCTAACCACCTTTTTCCTATCCATAATGCACACCTATCATATTTAGCGAACAACCCCTCATCCTCCAAGACTTGCAACACTACCCCTAAATGATTCCCAAGCTCTAAACAAATCAATACCTCATCACCAGAGACCACTACAACATATCAAAGTAGGGTTTTAAGACCCTATTCAAGAAACCCACAAACACCACCGATGCATAAGTCAACCAAACAACTCCATTAATATTAATAATGCTAACTCTAGATCGAAAACACACTTAGGGATATCACTTACACTCATCCTCACTTGAGAACAAAACCCAAACCTTAATTCAACCTTACAGAAGTGACTAACCCATTGTAGTTGACCAAATAGATCAACCATTCTGAACTATCACATCACAACTTTACGGGTTCTACACTCATCGAAAGTATGTTATACAAGTAGCCAAACCACCCCAAACTAAGTCCAACCAAGATGACAAGACAAGACTCTATGCAACGATAACATGGGCAACCCTCACAGACCCCTTCTAGCTACAACAGACTCGTGCAACCATCCGGGACACACACATGAATCCTATTAGCACACAGGAATCACACAAGAGATAGTAACTCCCATACCTATCAAATCACCCTAGTCAAAACGTTGGTCACAACATTGGCCTTATTTAGGGTCTACTAAGTCATAGGATAAACAATAGAAGAGGACCTACTCACAAGCTCCGACAATAGCCCGCTAAACTTAAGAACCTCCTAACACCCAGTGAGGTTAAGGTCTAGGATAACATCTAATAACCTTTGTATTAATAGGATCCACCTTAATACCATCACCCGGCACCACACGACCTAGGAAGGCAACCTCTTACAACCAAAGTTCCCACTTCACCTATTTAGCATCCAACTTTCCTCCTTAAACTTTGTAGTTCTACCCTCAAGGACTCACATGCACTACAACATTAGGTGACGAACCATCATATCATCACCAAAACCACCATAGGCCCATTAGAGTAGGGGCTAAAGATCTTGTTCATGAGACTCAAAGGCATAATCGGTGTATTAGTCAACCCAAAAAACACTTCCCCAACATCAAAGTATCGAAAAGGACATTCAAAGCCTCATCTACCACCACAACAATTCTGTAGACAAAACAACTTAGGTTAAACACCCCCAATTCTCACAAGATGATAAACATAACCCCTTAGAGACCAATTGTATCTTAAGACATGAAATGGACTTACTTCCCTTGATATCACTTAACAACCTCCCACTCAAGAACAGGCTCATTAGGGATTCGGAGTCTAACTCTATGATTCCCACCATCTATGAAGATACAACGTGCATGTAACTATTCCATCCCTATAATGACATCAAAATTAACCATACCAACTCCAACAAGCCACAAAGCAGGACGTAATGAAATACAACCCCGGATCAACACTTATAAACCTTGTAGCAACAATATACGCAACAATAGGATAGACACCAAAGATCCACACAACAACTTGGGAACACAAGAAGCCCCACTAGCAACCAAAAGAATAGAGAAGAAATAGTGGCACACTGGGCCTAACAATACATGCACAAGAAAGCCAAGGAAACTTCAACTTATTGGTAGTAGCATCAAGTACTTCATCCCCTTCTTGAGCCACTTGATCAACGTAACCATATTTACCCTTGTTTTGAGCATATGGGCAATGCAGAATTTTGTGGCCTATTCCCTAAATCCAAAGTATGCACCCGTGTTCCTTCAACATACGCCACCATGTTTCCTCCCGCACTTTTGGCATTTAGGCCTTGCCACCCCCTCATCTTCTCTCTCACCCCTTTTACGCTTATGAGGTCATTCTTTTATCGTATGACCCATCTCCCCACAACCATAGAAAGCATAAGTACCTCTCAAGCACGGGCCATTATGGCATCTACCACACCTTGGGCACCTAGAATAAGGCATATAACCGTTCTATCTTTGGGACTCAGGAACTTACCCTCAACAAGGGCCCTCTTGGCCTCACTACCTCCCCTCTCACCACTAGAAGTCTCGGAGCACTCACTTGTTGATCGAAGTGAGTTGCAAATTTAGTTGCCGCTTTGGCCACCTTCCATAGAGCATTGCAAATCTTCACGTTTATCATAGCACCGTCTTGAGTAACTTGAGACATGTCCTGAAATGCAGAGGTTAGGGGTTAGTAATAAGCCCTAGGGGATCTAATTTTATCGCACCACATACATCGTGAAAAAGTGAAACATTTCCTAAAATGTCTCACAGCCTCTTATTCATAGTTGTGGTGCACAACACGACAATGAATAAAACTCTAACTGACGTGATGTGTTGGACTTCGAGGATCTATCAACCTAGTGCTTAAATACCATCTTTATCACGACCCAAGCCTAGGGCCTAGACGTGACCGGTGAATGGAGAACCCGAAGGAATACCAAACAAGCCTCATAGCATATCATTATATATCTTTGGTCACGGAAGTAATGTAAAACAACATAGGAGACATAAACAAAGGGAGTTTTGACTAAGGGAGAGAGAGATTAACACTTAAGTAATATGCAAACATTTAGAAAACAAGGGCAAAGTACTAAGTGGAAAAATTTTGCATAACATCATAACCAAGAGAGAAAAGAGTCAAGGCTCATATCATGGATGCATAGCATGTCCAACAACACCTCTACTATATACATATAAGAGCGTGGGACAAGGCAAAGCAACCAAGCTCACCCTCATAGTCAAGATAGAAAATAAAAAAGAGTGTCTCTATATATAATAAGAGAAACATATACTAAGATCCGCAAAGTAGAGGATTCACCAACTAGCTTGAGTAGTATTGAACTAGCCATGTAGAGGAGGATGATCAACTTAGGCGCCGGTTCCTACATTGTGATATCATGTAGGCAAGAGTATACGTTAGTACATTTGAATGTACTAAGTATGTAGGATGCAATGCAACAAGAATTAGGCATCATAGTCAAAATGCATAACAATAGGCAATATTCATAGTATAACAATATGGCATGTATAATCAATGCATAAGTAAAACATACTTAAGTAACTCGTACTCATATAGGATATCATATGTGTAAAAGAGATCAAGCTAGATTTCCATAGTACAAACCCCTTGGTAGGTTAGTGATGATGTCGCCCCATCACTTAGGTGGTGATGTACAAACCCCTCACTAGGTTAGTGATGATGTCGCCCTATCACCCCGGTGGAGAAGTACAAACCGTTCATTAGGTTAATGAGTACCAACCCCCATCTAGGTTATCCGGGTTCTTAGTCTCCCCCGGATCGGGCATGGTCTAATGCAACACTTTATATAAAATTTAACATATACATAAGCTCATATCATCATCATATAGTCAATAATGTCATATCTCATGCTTTGGACCTTTAATTCCTCAAGAACCCACATTCAGACATTTTATTAAACACTTAGAGGGTGTGTAATGCTAGTATAAAACCATCATATATAGAGATGAAATCATGCAGTAAAATCTATTGTAAAACCATCAATCAACACCTTGAAACACCCTCGCAACATACATCAAAATGCCTTTTCAAATCTTACAATAGATCCAAGATTTATAGCTCCAAACATAGCAAAACAGTCATAACTTTACATAGCTTTAACATAATGTGCAGTGAAATTCATAATAAGTAAGACCCATGAGTAAATCAACTTTATATTATGCAATTTTAGGTAAAAGAAAGCTTGGGTATCATGGGTGAAAGGAACTCATGAAAAAAACCCACATGCCTAGAGATGATCTTGGTGAAGATTGGAGATGGAGACTTGAAGCTTGAAGAAGAATCTTGAAGGAGAACCTTAGTTTGGGATGAGGGTTTGAGACTTGAATTTGGAGGTGAAAATGTGGCTAAGTGTTTGAGTGAGTATTGCAAAATGTTTGAGATGATATGAGGGTGAAATAAGGCTAAGTATAGGTAAAAACACATTTGGGAACACTTAGGCCCAAGACTCAAAAGCCTTAGACCTAGATCGAAATCATTGGCAACAAAATACACTGTGACACAGACCTATCGGGGAGGCCAAATTAACACATGTCTGCGACTGCTGCGCATCACGGTGTTGTTGCGGATCGTCTCTGAAAATAAAAATTTTGAAAATTTGAAATTGTGATTCGATTACTCTAAAATCAGGGTTAGACCCTTTTCCCCCTAATTTGACCCTCTAAAAAAGAATATGAAGTCAGATTTTTTATATTGTGAATGAACTTTTAGATATATGGAATTCAAAATTTCAGGCATTCCGAGGCATATTTTCAGGCACTTTTTAGGGTCGTTTCAGATTCTTAGTGGTGTGCACGGGTAATTCTTCTTGATGAGGGAACATAACCATTCAAGGTCAATAACTAGATGAACTGTTAAATATTCTGCATGAGTCTGCATATATACATGAGTGCAAGGAGTGAGTAGTTTCTGCTCAGGGCACCGAACGTTGTTCATCATGGTTTATAAAGTGCGGCTGCATGATGTTTGTTGTACATACTACCGTAGGGAGTCTCATGCATGTGTAGTAGTTTGCCCGAGGACAGACAAAACTCTAAGTGTTGGGTGGTGATCTTTATACGCTTAATTAGCCAATAATGCCCGTAAACAATGTTAATTCGGAGGAAAATTCATAAAGTCTGTGTTTGAGTGTTGTTTTCTCTTATTTTGCTAATGTAGGGCCGAGTGTGCCTGCCCTGTTGGTTGTGTTTTTGCAGGATTTTGCTTTGATTGGAAAGTTCGGAGTTAAACCCGGACTTGAGGGAAAAACACAGCCTGGATTTCGAAGGAGAAAAGTCAGTAGAAGCAGCCAAAAAACCAAAAGTCCATGTGATAGACTTAGGAACAAGGTTGTGGAAGCTAAAAAATGCAAAAAAGTTGTGAAGCTGAAAAGTGTGCAACGTGGACCTTTGCGAAAGATGTGCAAAATTGTCCAGTCGGCAATTTAACTGAAATGTCAGAAAAACAAGGGGTCCGCGTCACGGACCTGAGGACCCGATGTGGAAAAGTTGAATTACATGATTTTTATTATTGTTCTATCTTAGACTTTAGGTTTACATTCTGTTTTTACGCAAGAACTGAAGTAAGGACGATAGAGAAACGTTTCCATCGTATCTTGGTTAGTTTAATCTTTAGACTTTGGTTTTTGATGTTTTCTACTTCATTCATAATGTATTCGACGTTCATGAGTAGCTAAGTCTCCATATTCTGGTGTTGTACCCATAGACTATGTGTAGTTCTTAACTTTTAACATCTGTGAATGGTTTCTTTTGATTATTCCTACGTTATTTTTATCTATACTTCGTAGGTTGATCAACTAGGGAGTAAATTAGTTGTTCACTCTGGACTAGAGAGATGTTCGAGTGGATAGAACACAATAATATAGGAAGGTTGTTCAATACTAGGAAACTAGGTTGATTCGTGTAAGGGAGACTAGTGACAACTACCTTTACACCTTGCTTAGTTCATATACGGGAAGATAGCTTTAATGCATTTTTATTGGTCTTTCTATCCCCACTCAACGATATAGTTAGGAAGTCAATAACTGTAGGCCGGTAGAGGTGTGAAACCCTATTCAAGTAAATTTAACCTCGTGAATCAATAATCAGGAAACCAGACATAGGTAGAGATTGTTAAGAATAGACAGAGTCATGAAGGTTACAACCCTAGAATTGCCCATCCATTGATATCTTGTCATAAAAATCGGATTAATTTACAAGAAATTTATTCTTTATAATTTATTTTACTCAATTCCAAAACTTTTTTTACCAAAAGCACCATAACATGATAACCGAGAGTGATTACTAATTACAATCAAATCCTTTGGATTCGACAACCTGGATGTTTAAGTAGTGCCAGTATATTACTTGTGAGACCACGTACACTTGCGAGACCATGCACACTTGCGTGTGCTGGGGAACAACATTACCTAATAGATTTGCCTTAAAAAACCTTGAAGAATCTCCCCAAAAATGAAGTTTAAAATGTTGAAAATGGTGAAAATTTTAATAAAACTCATCATCTAAAATGCCCACTATTCAAGGAAAATTATTACTCCGTGAATGGAGACAATTATTTGTCAACGTCAATTGGAAAAAGGGCCTACTCTGCAAATATGGGCCCATCTACACAAACGTGGAGGCCAAGATTCAACACTCCACAAATCCAAAGGGTAACCCTGTGAACGCGGAGTACTACATAGGTAGCACTAGATATCAATCCAAAAATAGGAAATTACCCCCAAAACGAACTCTCAAAATTCATTCAGAACCCTGTAAACACAAATCAAACATGTAGCCCTACCAAAAATTATATTCCAGGCTCGATGGAACCATCAACATTTGAATTTGAGACCTTTTTGGCCTCGAACACGAGAAAGATTGTTAGGCCCCGTATATTTCTAACTAAGCATAAGTGTACAATTGGGAGAATTGGAGGTAGTGGCCTTTTAGTGATAAGTTAAGTGGATTAGTGGGATTAAGTAAATTAGTCGAAGGTCCTTATATTGAGCGGAATTTAAAAGTTTGGGACCATAAGTGTCATTTTTGAAACTTAAGGAGTTGAATTGTATTCTGAAGAAGGTTTTAATTATATATATGTATGTTTCCCCTTCATAAAGACTTAGACAAATATTCTAAGTCTTGTGAAGAACCTTTAAGAAGAAGAAGAAGAGAAGAGGGGAAAGAGGAAGGAGGAGAAGAGGAAAACGTTCCCAAGTAAGTTTCGTGCCTTATTTC
>JAPFFP010042774.1:0-13811 GCA_026153255.1 Solanum medicagineum
GCTGTCACCAAGCTCCAGGTTGCTTCGGGGCTTTGTATATGTCTAGAGCTTATGTTTATATTGTACAGTTGGTTGAGCCGGGGCCTTTCCTGACCCTTATCAGATGTTCTTTTCTATTTAGAGGCTTTATAGACTATGTAAAGTGAAAGTGAGGTCATGTCTCGCACTTTAAACACTGTGGCCCCAATGGCCTAGTCATATGTATTTCTTTTTGGCTTGTTATCACTATTTATCTACTTTAAGGCATGTTAAAAGGTAGAAACCCCTTATAATAAGTATGGTAAACGCATAGGTACAGGTTGGTTCTCCCGGGCGTTATCGGCAACAGGTGCCAGTCCGCCCTAACGGGACTTGGGGCGTGACACCCATATTCTAATTCACATGCATATCCTCCTCAACCTCAATATTCTCATTCACTTGAGCCATTCTTCTTGGTAGTCGATGGATCTCCAAATTGAGTGGAGCTAAGGAAATGCCTTGGATCCTTGTGTTTGGGCATACAACCTTGTATACCCTGCAAATTAAATCAAACAACAAAAATAAAAACAAAAGTTAAGTGAAAGAGACTCTAGAAATCAACACTAGAACTAACTAATAGTGAAATCAAGTCAAAACCTAGCCATATTCCCCTACAACAGCAAAATAATTTCTAATGATGCTCACGCTCCAATAAGAAAGCGATCATTGTTAGCAATTAACCTAACCGAGGTTAGGATCGAATCCACGGGGAATGGAGGGCTTGATTACAAGATTTCGCCACTAATCATTTCTAGTGTTTATGACTACAATCTCTAAATAAGGGGGGGTGGGGTTTGCATTTCAAAAAAAAATAAAACTACCACTAACTATAACACGAGGAAACACTCAATTTTGGGGGACAACTTGGGAATTGTATTACTTATGGTTCGTCGACTTGATTACCCTAGATAACATAACTACAATTGGTGATTTGTAAGTAGGACGGTAACTTAGGTTCTTCCAGCCCTCTTATGAAGGTGAAGGTCGAATATCATCATGGCGATTATTCGGCAACCATGCGTGCCAACTAACCGTTACCTATTATCCCACTCACCATCCCCTTGGTCAGGCTCGGTTGATTAGACGAGAACACATCAATCGAATTATGTCATCTACTACCCTTTTCCTATTCATCACTACCTTGGTCGGGATCGTGATAGTAGGTAGGGTATGGTGTTGACCCAAAAAACAAAACTAATGAAGGAAAATAGATAATACATGGAAAGCCCCAATCATAGAAATGCAAGAAACCTAGGTCATCTCAATATCAACTACCCATGGTTCCCACAAACCCAAGTTGTGGGTGCGTAGCTACTCATGGGTTAGGTAAAACACACAAGAATGCAAATAATAGACATATTGAGAGTTTTACCAACATGATGTAGAAAATAGGCACCACAAGTTGCAAACCCATAAGCTTGATTAATCAACAAAGAGTACAAGGTAAGATTTGCAATCCCCAAAATGGGTTTTCCAAGAGAGAACAATAAACTACTCTAAAAAAACTATGAAATGATTCAAATATGATTCTCAATAGTCTACTGGTTGAACTCCTTGCTAAAAACCTACCTTAAACTTTATATAGTATTTTTAAAACAACGCTAGAATTTACACGGAAAAGACAGCCGGCAGCTAATAAGTTACACAGGTATGACTTGTAGGATAACCTACGAGTCATAGTTGTGGTCTTGTATCAGATTCTTGGCAACTTGGACTAAACTGGTACAACTCATAGGTACGAGTCGTTGCTTGAGCTATGACTTATATATTGCTCTCGTAGTCTTGGTCTTCAGTTTGTTTGGTCCAACATCTTGGCTCTCTGATTCTTACTATGAGTCCACTTATACGAGTCGTAGTGTGGCTTACGACTCGAATGATGGCCTCGTAGAGGTGACCTCCACTTAATAGATTTCTGAATTTGGGTCTCTAATTCTTGCTACAACACCATCCTATGACTCATAGCTTTAGCTACGACTCGTAAGTTGGCTCGTAAGGCCTAAGCTTCAACAAAATATGCAACTTTTTTCAAAATCATACCAACCTAACTTTTCTACAAGATTAAGACAAAAATACATTAAAACACTAAAAAGATGCTTTAGGAACTCACAAAATCCCTTGCTTCAGGCAGCAATGTGTTGTATTTTGAGAGCACATCACCAACAGACCCCAAGTTCTCGGTGTCAAGTGGATTACTTCAAATGGTCCAGAACCAAGGTTCATTCACCGAACTACCTTCAGAGTATCCCCACCGTCATATCCATAATTTCATCTTCATCTACAAGTGTCATGGGAACGCAAAATCTTTTTCTTGATGCAGTTGGTTTGCGAGTGTTCCCATTGTCACTACCTAGTAATGCAGTTGTTTGGTTGTCGAAACTTTCTCCAGGTACAATAACAAGCTAGGTGGAGCTTCAGAGGGAATTTTTATAGACATATTTCTGAAGATCAAAGAAGCTTAAACTCAAAGACCAAATAAACAATTTTGGAAAATTACCGAGAGATTCTATTAGCACTACTTAAGAAAGATTCACTAAATGCTTGAGGATGGTCCATGATCATAAGATTGTTGATGATGTCTTGGTTGAGATTTTCTATCGGGCGCTTGACGAGAATAATCAAGCTTGTGCTGATACAATCACGTGAGGCATGTTTCTTGACCTAACCATTGCATTTATAGCCGCTAGGATGGAGCAAGTGGTCAAAACCAATAGAGCATGGGGTCAAAGAGCGCGAGGTGCGATGAGGACTTCTTGTGCGATCAACAAAAAGAATGAACAAGCAAAGGTAAATGAACAGATCATGGAACAACTTCCACAACTTTGCACAAGTATAGATTTGGTCTTAAAGCAAAACCAAGCAAGTGTTAAAGCGGTAGCGCACCAAACTTCTAAGGCTCCCATGTGTGAAGATCCATTGTTTGATGAAGATTCTTGCTTCATAAGTAACCAAGCGGTGGGCTTCAGGAATAACCCCCAAGGTTCCAACTTGGACTATTGGAGGCAAGGTTTTGGGAATCAAGGTCGGAATTACAACCGTGATAGTGCTTATAGAGACAACCGATGTGGCTATTATGAAAGAGAAAGTGTCGGATGCTGAATGGGGTAGAAGAGATGGCTATAGGAATGGTCCTTATGTGCCACCCCACAACCGTGATGCCGTGCCAAATACATCGAGGCTTGAAGAAATGTTTGACAAGTTGCCGAAAAGAGTTGACCACCGAGATAAAACCTTGAAAGGAATGAAATCGGATATTTCAAGCATAAACCAAAATATAGAGTCTCAGTCTGTGGCAATTAAACAATTGGAAAAATAATTTAGGCAAGTTTCTTCACAATTCAACCAATGCCAAAAGGGCACCTTACCAAGCAACACGGTTCAAAATCCAAAGAATGATGGGCATTGCATGGTGGTCATGACTCAGAGTGGCAAAAGCATCATCAATTCCCTTATACCATTGGTTGAGGATGAAGTTTATGAGAAGGGCATTGATGGCAAAGTATTGATCGTGGAAGAAAGACAAGAGAGTAATGGGGTGCAAAGCAAAGAGGTGAAAGAGCAAGAGAAAGTCAAGGTGATCCCAAAAGCACCTCCCCCTTTTCCTCAAAGACTTAAGAAAAAAGAGGAAGATGGCAAATTCAAGAATTTCCTTTCAATGTTAAAACAATTGTCCATCAACACCCCCCTCTTAGACGCTTTGGAGAAGATGCCTGGGTACGCAAAGTATATGAAGGATTTGGTGACAAAGAAGTGCACTTTGAGCCAAGAGCTCTCACAAGAGCTCCAACAATGTAGTGCTATCATGACCAAGTGCCTTGTTAAAAACTGAGAGGACCCCGGTGCATTCACCATTCCTTGCACCATTGGTGATGTTGAATTTGCAAGAGTATTATGTGATTTAGGAATGAGTATTAATCTAATGCCTCTTGTCGTGTTTAAAAATCTTGGTCTTGGCACTCCTAGTTCGACAAGAACGTTGTTGCTCATGGCAGATCAAACTATCAAAAGGCTGGAAGGAATACTTCTTGATGTGCTTGTAAAGGTTGATAAATTCATCTTTCCTGCATACTTTGTGATCGTTGATTGTGAGGTGGATTTTTGAGGTGCCCATTTTATTGGGAAGACCATTTCTGGCCACGGACATAGCCTTGATGGATATGGATTCGGGTCAACTACGATACAGGCTCAATGATGCAGAAGTGGTCTTTGACATCTGCCAATACATGAAATATCTGGATGAGTTAAAGAGTGATGTCTGGTCCTTTGAAGACTTTTGCTGATGGATGATGACAAGGTCGAGTCACGACGTCAAATAAGGCACTCCTTGGGAGGTAACCCAAGTATCTTTTATATTTTTGGATTGTTTTAAGTTTATGTCATTTGTTTGACTTGCTAGATACTAATTAGATACTTCTTTTGTGTTGAGACATTGGATCGGTTGTACTATTGTAGATGTTGGTGTATTTTGAAGTACGTTTTGTAGGTATAACTAAAAGGTGAAGAGTAGAAAAAAATAACATGTGGAGCAGTCTCTACCAACATGCCTACGAGTCGTAATGAACTCTACGACTCGTTGTCATGCTTTGTAGAGGAAAACAGTAAGGAATTTAAGTTGGCACACGCACTATGAGCCAATATTACGATTCATAGGGTCACCTATGAGTCGTAAGTGGGCTTCGTAGTGCCCAGGTATGGATTCTGAAATTTTTCTAAGTTTTTGTCCACTAAGAAACTAGGACCAATGAGTCGTAGGACACCCTACAACTCATAGTCAGGGTTTCATAGACCCGATATGCGGAATTTTAAAAGTTCCCCTTGATTGGATATTTAAGTGGTCAAAATTTATTTGATCCCTAATTTCTCAATATTTGATCTGTTACATCACCCCAAAACTTCTCCATAACCCATTTTCATCTTCTCTGACCAAATTGTTTGTCAATCCACATCATTTTCCAGCGAGATTCTTCAACAACAACTCTCTAGGGTTTGTTCGGCCTCATTTTCGATTGAGCATTGAATTTTTCTTTTTATCCATTCTCTCAAGTGATAAGTTCCTTATTTGATTCTTATGATTGAAATATATGGATTATCTAATTGTGTCTCTAGTGAGGATTTTGAGTATACCCATGAGAAAATAATTTTACAAATACGCGAAATTGGGATGTGGTTGATTTAAATTCTTTAGTATGGTTTTGAATGGTGAAATCATTTTTGTGATGATATATTGATTCTATGAGGGTAATGTTTGAAATCATGCAGTGTTGCAACTTGGTGTTGTTAGTTTGTGTTTAAACACGATCATTCGAGATACCTTTCTTTTTACTTATGTTGGAAATCTCTTGAATCTCCGTGACTATATGTTGCTGTTAATGATTGTAAGTTCGGGGATCGATTTTTCTTTGGGTATTCCTCGAATGTGAAATGGATTTGTTGTTTGATGAAGTTGATCATGCATATAGTTTTGGGGGATAAATGTTGATTTGGAGTTTGTCATGATAAAGTAATGAGATTGATTGTGTGTTTGGAATAGTGTGAACTTTTGCTTTAATGCTCTTTAAGATCTTATTCTGAATAATCCGTGGTTCCTCTAGGAAGGTTGAAGGCACCACAAGTGCCTTCTGTTTTTTCTATGAGGACCCACTACGTGTCATAGGTTACTCTAGGAGTCATAGTAGCCCCTCATAAGAGGCAACCGTCACTTGAGGTTCCTTAACAGTTACCATACGTGACCCACCTACGACTCGCAATGCTTACTACGAATCGTAGTGAGGGACTCGTTGGACCTTCCTTGTTCTGAATGGTATTTTGTTCCCTATTATGAGCCAAGGATACAACTTGTAGGTCAACTACGAGTCGTACTTGAGATCGTACCTACATATATGTAACTGATTAAGTGCATTGTGTTTATGTTTTATTTTATTTTTTTGGATACTCTTTGTTGATTTGTCTTTGTGGTCCCTATTTGATTCAAATATTATGATGCTCATTGTGTATTATGGGGTTGAATTTTAAGGACATATGGCACCAAAGGAGAGTAAAAAAGCTGTTAAAGCTTTGGGGCGATGATTGAGGGATGACCCTTCTGATGAAGAGCAATCTAAGGGATCTATGGAAGTTCACAGAGTTCGCGTAGACCTCGAGGAAAATGTGCCTCAGACTCGAGCCCGCGCTTCATTAGCACTGATGGAAGTGACCAGCCCCTCCCAGTCTGAAGAGGAGGGTGATGAAGATGAGTCGGATATTGGCCTCTCACTTTAGGACTCAGTGTCTATAAAGGATCTCAAACCTTACCTGAGGTAAAAAATTCTCAACCTTCGACTGACCCTATTGCTACTGTCACTTCCACAGACCCTAGAAATACTAGATGGTATGTTTCAAGCATGAAGAAAATATACGACAAAGTGATGGAACCAAAAGGTCCCGGGTTTGACAATTTCACGAGGAGTTGAGACTCAATGACTCCAAATTGAGTAGGGTACCAAACTTGGAAGTAGAGATCAACCATCACGGGCTTGGATGGGTGTCACAGAAATTGGGCAAGTATGCCCCATATCTGGTCCTGGAATTTTATGTCGCCTATTATGCCACTATTCTCCAAGATCTTCCTAGAGGGAAAAAAGCTATAGAGCAGCCGAGGTTGCATGAAGTTCTAGTTTGGGGTAAAATTGTTGATATTTCAAAGGAGACTATTAGGAGGGTCCAGTTTAGGTCAAACTACAGAGCACCCTGCTCCACCGCTGATATGATAATCGGATTGTAAAGATGAGGAAGGCGGTGAATGAGAAAGATGTTGGGTTAAAAATAGAACTCCTCTGTCGGATAACAAGCCAAATTTCGAGGCAGGTGCTGAAGCTAGGTGGGTCACAAACCACGCCGATCAAATTTTGAAGTCCCACCTCTCATTTCGAGCAAAATTTTGGTGGTTTATTATCTGTTGGCGCATCAAACCTTATTTATGGTTGATGTGATCACATTAAAGAGAGCTGTGCTACTAGCTAGCATTCTAGCTAGCTACGAGATTGACTGGGCTCGAGTTATGGTGGAGAAGATCCACAAGTTAGCAGTCTGTACCCAATCTGCATTGCCTTTTGCCATCTTGATACATAGACTATGCAATGTAATCGGTGTACATGTTTCTCTCTACCTGGACACACATTAGAGGTCATGCGCTCTATGGATGCTAGCCTGATCAGGGTTGATGAGAACCCTGTGGCCCTATAGCGAGCAATTTCTCATGCACTACCAGATCCATTCCCTGTTGAACCGCAGACTCAGGAGCATACCCCAACCACCACTAGTGCTACTCCAGCTACTTTAGAGCCGTCTCCAGCTACTGAGACTGAGGCAATGCCATCCTCCAACACACCAGCACCAGCACCTCAGACTACTCAGGTTGATTTCGCAGACTTTTCTCTTATGTCTTCTTTTGCTTTTCAAGTGTTGGTACGCAGGGTAGCAAAGATGGATCTCCAGTTGAGCAGGTTAGCTAGCCAGATCAGACCATGGGTCCGTCAGACAGTCCAGGACTCAGAGGAGAGGAAAAGGCATTCATTCGTAACATGATCGATTAGAGAGTTAAAGCAGTGGATGCCCGAGTAAATGCCTTCGAGGAGAGGATCCAGAAGAGGCTCGTAGATGCCCGGACTGCTGACACGAGCATAGTGACAAAGGAGTTGACCAAGTTCAAGGCTGACTTGTTGAAGATGTTAGCAGCCCAATTCCAGTCCCAGAGGTGGCACTAGTGGGTGATGATATAGTTGACTTATTCAAGGACCGCCCACATGCCCATGGGAAGAGGCCTCTCTAGAGTGATGACCCAACGGTAAGCCAAAAGGGGCCCAGGACTGATGATGAAGCATTCACACTAGAAAAGTGTATAACAGATGAGGTGGTGTAAGAGTCCCTAACTCTAGCAGCTATATAGAGGGATTGGAAGCAGCAGATAACATAGGGTTAGCGTAGTTCACATGCAAATACAACCCAGACTACAGAGAAGGAGAGCGTAACCCAGGACCTTGAGGACCAGACAGATGCCGGTGCTTGAGCACCATTATGTTTGATATTTTGACCCCAGCCCTTACTTGCTATTTATGGATAATTTTTTCTTTTTGTTAGAAAATATTTTCTTTATGTTGGATTTTGGATATATATGTGTGTGTGTGTGTGTGTGTGTGTGTGTGTCTATGCGCCTGTGCATGCGTGCATGCGTTGATGCGTGCGTGTATGTATGTTTTGGATATTTGTTTTTAATATATGTGTTTACTTTGAGGACAAAGTATCTTATTTTAGTGGGGTGTGGAAAGTTATGAATTAGGGTGAAGTCTGAGTAACCTCAAGTACATAACTTCTCTATTCTTGATTCCAAGGTTTTCTTCTCGTGTTTCTTTTTCCTTGAGGATGTTTTTAATTTCTATTGAATCGGCATGTTTAGCTAGTGTAGATAATTTTTATATATATAGTAGTATTCTTTTGGTGTATATATATTTTAAATGCTTTTTGAATATTTGAGAGTTCGATATCCTCAAAATTTTTGAGATTTTTGGTTATTTTTGCAATCATACATATGATTATCTAGCAATGTTTGTTCTAATAATGAGAAAGCAAGTTGACGTTAGAAGCATGAGATATGAGTCAATACTTAATTGTGTATGCAATGCCATGTGTGTGTGAGCTTATTTTTCCGCATTCATGTATTATGTATGGACTCAGAAATTGCCTTATTACCAAATGTGATAGTTGATCCCTTGTTCCAATTGTTTGAGCTTTTCATGTACCTCTTCTTTCTTGATACCTAGCTAGCCCAGCCTTGTTTTATGAAATACCTTGATCCTGGCCCTGGTCAATCCTTGAACATGTGAACCTTGATTGAGGCTAAGAGCCTAAGTTGAGGGTCACTACAAATAGTGGCCCTAGTTTGGGGAATAAATATTGTGTGCATTGCCTCAGGCTTAAAGCCTAAGTTGAGTGTGTCCTTTATTATGGTAAAGTAATGAAAATGAGTTGGTTAGTTGGGAAAGAAAGAAAGAAAAAAATGAAGAAATCATGTGCCGGGCGAGAAAAAGAAAAGAAAAGTTGCCTTAGATTAAAGAGAATAGCAAAAATGAGTTTAAAAATAAGGCACTGCTGAAAAGAGAAAAAAAGCACCCGGGAAAAGCTTGAAAAGGGGGAACAAGAGCGGATTTAGTGAAAATGGTTGAGTTAGGGAGGTAAGAGTGTTGATAAACATGGTTCAAGGATAGCTTTTAGTCAATATTAGCCTAAAATGCCATACCAAAGCCCAATCTCCTATATTACAAGCCATTAAGTCCCAAAGTAAACCAAATCCACTTTGTCATCAATTCGGAAATTGAGTACAAAAGCAAGCCTATAGAGTTTGTCATTTTGCATGAATTTTATTTGTGAGAGTAAGAATGCTTGCAGAATCCCTCAATGTTAAATGCTTTTTGAGTGAGAAAGATAGACTTCTTTTTGGTGAGGGCATTTGCAACGCATGATTGGCATATGAATAATTCAGTGATTGTAGATTGTTGAGACCCCTTTCCTTGTCATAGTTGGATTGCCGGATACATCTTTGTGTTTTGGTTTGCTTAGTAGCTTGTAGTCAGGTTCTGAAAACGAATGTTTGGTACCTGAAAACGAATGTTTGGAGAGGTCTTGGCTCACTTTTAGTTTCTTCTTGACTAGGTCTTTCATCCATTCTGCTTGTCCCAGCATCCTCGCAAGGGCTTCCATTAATGGGATATCGACAGACAACTTCCTAAGCATTGCCAAGAACTATTCAAACTTACCTTCCTTCTTTCTCTTCCCAAGACTTTGAGGAAAAGGAGGAAGGGTCTCAGGAAGGTTTTATACTTCTTGGATTTCTCTTCCATATTACATGCCTGGGTTCCCTCATTCATTCTGTTCTTATGGTTCCTATTTTCCACCTTTAGCATAGGGGTTTAACAACACTTTTGCCACTCTGAGTCATCACTAGCATGCAATGCCCTTCGTTCTTAGGGTTTTGAACCGTATTGCTTGGTAGGGTGCCTTTTTGGCGTTGGTTCAATTATGAAGAAACTTGCCCGAATTTTTGCTCTAGTTGCTATATAGGCACCGAGTGAGACTCTTTTTCTAGTTAATACTTGAAATTTTTGCTTTCATTCCCTTTAAAGTCTCATCTTGATGGTCGGCTCGCTTCAATAATTGTTCGAACATTTCTTCAATCTTGGAGTTGTTTGCTCCGGTATCACGATTGTGTGGTTGCACATAATGAACATTCTTGTAACCCTCTATTCTCCCCCATTTTGTGTTTGGTACTCTCTCTCTCACACACACATAGTATTCACCCCGGTTATCTCTATACATCCCATAATGGTTGAAGTTTTGGCATTGATTCCCGGAACCTTGCCTCTAATACTCCGAATTGGACCCTTGGGGGTTCTTCCAAAAACATGCCGCTTGGTTGCTTACAAAACACACATCCTCATCAAAGAATGGATCATCATAGGTAGGAACCATGGCGCATTGTCGGTAACCATGGCATGCCAACTAACCTTTATCTATTATCCCAGTCAACCTCCCCATGGTCAGGCTTGGTTGCTTAGGCGTGAACACAATAATCGAATTTTGTCATCTACTTCCCTTTTCCTATTTGGCACTACCTTAGTCGGGATCGTAATAGTAGGCGGGGTTTGGTGTTGGCCACCACAAAACAACAATAATAATAAAGGGAAATAGATAATAGATGCAAAACTCCAATCATAGAAATTCAAGAAACCTTGATCAACAATGAGTACAAGGCAAGATTTGTAATCCCCAAAATGAGTTTTCCAAGAGAGAACAATAAAATACTCTAAAAAACTATGAAAAGATTCAAAATGGATTCTCAATAGTCTACTGGTCGAAGTCCTTGCTAAAAACCTAACTTCAACTATATATAGTATTTTTAAAACAACCTTAGAATTTACACAGAAAAGACAGCTGGCAGCTGATAAGTTGCATAGGTATGACTTGTAGGATGACCTACGAGTCATAGTCGGGGTCTCGTATCAGGTTCTTGGCAACTTGGACTAAACTGGTACACCCCATAAGTACGATTCATTGATTGAGCTCGACTCATATGTTGCTCTCATAGTCTTGGTCTTCAATTTTTTTGATCCAACATCTTGGCTCTCTAATTCTTGCTACGAGTCCACTTATACGAGTCAAAGTGTGGCTTAAGACTCGTATGATGGCCTCATAGGGGTGTGCTCCACTTAACAGATTTCTAAATTCTGATCTCTGATTCTTGCTACGACACTACCCTACTACTTGTAGCTTTAGCTATGACTCGTATATTGGCTCGTAAGGCCTATGCTTCAGCAAAATCGGCAATTTTTCTTCAAAATCATGTCATCCTAACTTTTCTGCAAGATTATGATAGAAGAACATCAAAACACTAAAAGACACTTTAAGAACTCACAAAATTTCTTGTTTCAGGCACCAAATATGTTGTATTTTGACAGCACATCAAGAGTTTATGAACTTAAAATAAGATGCTTTGAGTGTGAGGGAGTATGACCTCATGCTTATTCAACATTCAAAGTATTATCCTCATTTGGCGGCCGATCATAGATCTAAGATGAACAGTTTGTGATGGGGGCCTCTAACTTGATATGTAAAGAATGTTGGTCTGCCATGCCAATTAATGACACGGACTTTCTCGATTGATGACCTATTCTTAGCAAATGGAGGAGGACAAATTGAGGAAGAGAAGGGGGCATGAGGCCAAGAGGGACCATCTTAGGGGTAAGTTCCAAAGGGGTGGCCTATTCCATCAAGGCCAAGGGTCTCACTAGTCCTCGAGGTGTTGGTGTTATGGCTCCCATTGATATGTATCCTATATGTGGGAAGGATCATAAAGGCCCACGTTTGAAAGATTCTAATGTATGTTGTGGTTGTGGGGAGTTTAGGTACAAGAAGGTAGATTTTCCAAGAAATCGTAACAAAGTTCGGGGTGCTAATACGGTCCCTCTAGGGAGAGATGGTCCTCAATGTGGTGCCCCAAGGCACAATCGATTTTATGCTCTACATGGGAAACAAGGGGTTGGTGAGGTCCCTGATGTTATTACCGATATGTTGAAAATTTTGGCTTTGATGTGTATGCTTTGATTGATCCGGGTGGCACTCTTTCCTTTGTTACCCCTTTTGTTGCTAAAACGTTACATGTTGTCCCGAGTTGTTGCATGAGTCATATGAAGTGTCTACTCCTATTGGTGCCTCTATTGTTGCTAGAAAAGTTCGTAGGAGTTGTCCTATTTGTATTTAGCATAAGTTATTGCTTTGTGATCTTGTTGAATTAGACATGGTTGATTTTGATGTCATTCTTGGGATAGATTAGTTGCATACCTACTATGCTTCTATTGATTGTAGAACCCATAGGGTCAAGTTTCAATTTCCTAATGAAACCGTCCTTGATAGGGAAAGTCAAGATGTGGTGGTCAAGGGTAGATTCATTTCATTCATTAAAGCTTGTAAGTTGATCTCTAAGGGGTGTCTTTAATATTTTGTGAGGGTTAAGGATACGAAGTCCAAAGTCCCTTCCATAGATTCGATTTTAGTTGTAAATGACTTTCTTGATGTCTTCCCAAATGATCTTCTCGGTGTCCCTCCAAAAAGGGAGATTAGTTTTGGCATAGATCTGCTTCCCGATACTCAACCTGTCTCCATTCCCCATTACCATATGGCCCCAAAAGAGTTGAAGGAGTTAAAAGAGCAATTGAAAGATTTCTTGGAGAAAGGATTTATTAGACCTAGTCAATCACCTTGTGGTGTCGTAGTGTTGTTTGTGAAAAAGAAGGATGGGTCACATACAATGTGTGTTGACTACTGGACACTCAATAGGGTCACTATAAAGAATAGATATCCTCTCCCAAGAATTGATGACTTGTTTGACCAATTGCAAGGGGCTAGCTTCTTCTCTAAGATTGATCTTTGGTCCGGGTATCATCAAGGGAGGGTAAGGGAGTGTGATATTCCCATGACGTCTTTTCGGACTAGATATAAGCATTATGAGTTTGTTGTGATGTCATTTGGTTTGAGTAATGCAGCGGCCATCTTCATGAACCTAATGAATATGGTCTTCAAACCTTACCTAGATTCCTTTGTTGTGGTCTTCATTGATAATATTTTGATCTATTAACATAGTAGGGAGAAGCATATGGGTCATTTGAGGGTTGTGTTGCAAAGATTGAGAGAGGAGAAATTGTATGCCAAATATGATAAGTGTGAATTTTTGTTGAGGGAGGTTGCATTTTTGGGTAAGGTGGTGTCGGGGGATGGTATAAAAGTGGATCTTAAGAAAACCGATGTGATTAGGAGTTGGCCTAGTCCATTGATCTCATCGTATATTAGGAGCTTCTTTGGCCTTGGTAGTTACTATAGAACATTTTTGAATGGGTTCTCCTCCATTGCTTCCCCTATGGCCAAATTGACTCAAAAGAAGGTTAAGTTCGTGTGGACCGATGAATGTGAGAGAAGCTTCCAAACATTGAAGGATAGGCTTGTGTACGCTTCTATATTGTCACTACAGAATGGGGTTGATGGTTTTGTTATGCATTGTGATGCATCTAGAGATGGTTTGGGTTGTGTGCTAATGCAAAATGGTATAGTCATAGCCTATGCTTCTAGGAAACTCAAAGTGCATGAGAAGAATTACCCTACCCATGATCTTGAATTGGCCGTCATGGTGTTTGCATTAAGGATTTGGCGTCATTATTCATATCGGGTGCATGTTGATGTCTTGACCGATCATAAGAGCCTCCTCTATGACTTCA